>JAHZMX010003133.1:0-14459 GCA_027743895.1 Seira musarum
GCACGCACGTACATAACAACTGAGTACTTAAGTAGATGACTCGCATACATGATTCATCTACAAATTATAGCGTCAATATCAATTCATAATATTCCCATTGAAAAAACAAAGACAAAATGTGCGTTTTATAATTTTATTTATCAAAACAGAAAAAAATGACATGGGGAAGTCCGACCCCTTCAAAAATATTTTACGTACCTAAATACTTGCTCGGGACTTACGAATGACGCCTCAGAAATTTTCAGAAATATTTTTCAAAGTCGAAGTTTGCAATGATGATGCCTGAGTAATGACGTGAAATACATAAAATGATACCTTCTGGTGTTACGTTTAAAGGGAAGAAAGGAAGGAAGAGGAGTTGCACCTTGTTTACGCGTTGGTCATAATGTAATGAAGGAATAATGAGGGATGAAGGTTATAAAAGACAGAGATACCGGCTTGTTGGCGTTAGCTTTAGGGCTCAGAATAGTAAATGCATTGCAGATGCATTCGTAGAACATCATGCAACGCTTTAGGTAATTCTACTACAACTACGATTGCGACACAAACAATATACTTTACGAGTAAAACTTTCAAAAAAGGAAACTGATATAGTGGTTATGATGGCTGGTGGTAGTATGAATGAAAATTGCAATTGTGGATGAATGTTTTCAAATGTTTGCAAAACAAAAAAAGTCAGAGTGAAGTCACTAGACCAGACCTCTTTGGATTGTGCAAGAGGAGAGCAAAAAGAGTTTTTAGTTTTTCATGTGACACCATCGGATCAGGATAGGAGGTGATGGGGGTTTTTAATACAGTCCGTTCCGGGCTGAACGTGCTGTTCACTCCAGTTCTTTATGGGGTAGTGGCTAGCTTGGCACTCCAATTAACCACATGGGAGAAAGGAGACCGCACACAGGATAAACTTCAAGATAGAGGAGATCCTCTTCTCAATAAACAAGACACATTTGACTTCATCATCGTTGGCGGCGGGACGTCAGGTAAAAATGTTATTCATACTACATTTTTAATGAAGTACAGCTCAAGTAAAACAACGAATTATGATTCGCTAAAATTATTTCATAATCTTATCCAGTTCTTTATGGGGTAGTGGCTAGCTTGGCACTCCAATTAACCACATGGGAGAAAGGAGACCGCACACAGGATAAACTCCAAGACAGAGGAGATCCTCTTCTCAATAAACAAGACACCTTTGACTTCATCATCGTTGGTGGCGGGACGTCAGGTAAAAATGTTATTCATACTACATATTTGATGAAGTACAGCTCAAGTAAAACAACGAATTATGATTCGCTAAAATTATTTCATAATCTTCATCATTCTAACATGCGTATTTTTGTTCATTGTCAGGTTGTGTGCTCGCAAATAGATTAAGCGGGACTAGTGAAAGATATTCGGTTCTACTGCTTGAAGCCGGTTCAGAACCTAATCCTTTGGTCTACGTAGGTGGACTAGCTAGTCATTTACTGAATAGGCCCGAGGTCGACTGGATGTACAAGACAGTGGCTCAAAAAAGAGCTAATCAATATGCAAAGTATAAAAGAGCAAGTTGGTCCAGTGGAAAGGGGCTGGGAGGAAGTGGGAACATCGATTGGGCGATATATCTGAGGGGAAGTCCAAAAGATTATGATAATTGGGGAAGGCTTGTAGGAGATCCCTCATGGGAGTACAAAAATTTCCTCAATTATTTCCAAAGACATGAGAATTTTATAGGAAATACAACAGATTGTAAGTTCACTTTCAAAGGGGCATTCTGAGAAACTCAAAAGAAACGAGAAATGGTTTTATTATTTCGTACATTTTTTTAGCGGAGGCTCATGCTGATGGCGGTGAACTTACTGTTCAACTTCCTGATTATAGACCACTCACCTCACAATTTGTGTGGGCGGGAAAAGAGGCAGGCTATCCTAATGTGGATTTGAATGGACGTTTCTCTGAAGGCAAGGAAAAGTCGACCATTCCCTAAAAAATATTTTTTTGCATAAAAAATCGTGCATAATTGTTTGATAAAAAGGTGCATATTTGATGTGATGGACTCATTCTATACCTGACAAATTAGAATATGGTTGCGTTGAAGCAAACAATACATTGGTCCACAGAAATAACATTTTATCAAGATGAAAAGAAAAGAAAGACGATCGCTTTCAAAATTGAAAAAAATATGAAACTGATTTTTTATTGCCTTATTAGGTTTTGATGAGATTTACTACACGAGTAAACGAGGAGAGAAACAGACGACATACAAAACCTTTGTTGAGCCAATAAAGAGAAGGGACAATTTGACAATAAGGAAGTTTGCAACTGTCACAAAGGTACGCAGGAACTTGTGGTACATTTCAAGTTGAATTTACTCATAAAAACTTCATTGAAAATGCAAAATGACGTGTACACTAATTTATTACGTTTTAGGTTCTTCTCCGAAAAACAGACAACGGTGCCTACGGTTTGGAATACGAACGTCACGGACAGAAATACAACGTTTATGCCCAACGCGAAATCATCCTTTCCGCAGGTAATATAAATACAAAAATCTGAAATCTATGTCCATAATATTAAAAACCAATACAGATTAATCACAAATATTTTTTTAATTTTCCGGCTGCAGGTTCCATTCAGTCATCAAAAATTTTATTAATGAGCGGCATTGGGCCCCGGAAACATTTAGAGGACATTGGAGTAAAACCCGTACTGGACCTTCCAGTGGGCAGGTTCGATTGATTGATGGTATTTATTTACACGTGTTACATAATTTTCAGGTAAATACAATTTTACTTTTGCAATGCAGGAATTTGCAAGATCACTTGGCAACTTTCCTTGGTCCGTTTTTTATAAAAGAGCCACTCACCTTCCAGTTTGATCGTGACGTAACAGCTAAAACGTTTTTCGATTATGGGACTTACGGACAAGGTCCATTGACATCAACGGGATTCAGTGCTGTTGGCTTGACAGCCTCCACATATGCAAAGCTTCGAGGTGAGAAGGGATGGCCAGACTTACAATTTTTCTTGCATGGTGTGTCCGTGCACAACAATTATGCTGTGGATATGGCCCACTCATACGGCCTTCAAGAAGAGCCCCTGAAGAAATATTATAATCATGCAGTGGGGCGTCACTCATTTCACATTCTTGTTGGCCTGGGTCGACCATACGCCAGGGGTGAAGTGAGACTCGCAAGCCGGAATCCCACAGCGCCATTAATTATAGACCCAAAGTATTTCGAGGATCCGTGGGAGTTCGACTTAAAAACGATGGTGGAGGGCGTGAAGAAAGCTGTGGATTTGGTTGAATCTACTGGAAAATTCCGAGACATTGGAGGCCAGTTCACGGCGGAAACTTTACCCGGATGTGAAAATGTAAAGTTTAGAAGTGATGCTTACTGGGAGTGTTACGTGCGGAAGTTGACAGTTTCCATGAATAACCCTGTTGGATCATGCACAATGGGGCCGGTAGATTCACCACATGCAGTGGTTGACTCCGAGTTGAGAGTGATTGGTTCAAGTGGTTTGAGAGTAGTTGATGCAAGCGTCATGCCAAGTATTGTATCTGGGACCACTGGGCCAGCGACCATCGCTATTGCAGAGAAAGCAGCAGAGTCTATTTTACTTTACTGGAAAAATAAAAATAAGAAGGAGGTCCAGAGGGAGAAAAAGTTATTTAGTGAAAGTAGTGAAAATCGTGACTGTTCGTGATACGCCATCTCCACCAACTGCCCCTCCACTTCCAGTACTCCCTGCGGCGACGTATTTGCCCCCAACTCAAATTAGTTTTCTACAGAATTTTGGTGGTTTGCAGAAGGAAACTTCAAACTTTCAACAGAATTTGCAAAACACATTGGATTCTTTAGCTCAATTTTCGAAAACTATTCAAGAAAGTTTTAAAGTCCCCGCTGTGACACCATTACCAACCTTTGGGACTATTACAGCATCCACAACAACAACAAGGAGGACAACTACTACCACTAGACCGACAAAACCGCCTGTTCAAAATAGCCTTTTGCAGACCCAATCTCCGGTTCCCTTGAATATCCAAGAAATGGTCGTTTATCACGATGACCGCTACCAGAACCATGTTAAAACTCATACCACACCTAGAGTCAGGATAACTACTCCCTCATCTAGACCTACTCCTAAACCTTCGGTATCCCCTCCTAGACCAATTCATACCCAATATATTCCTTCCCCAACGCAGATAGTTGTAACTCCGTCTTCCTCACGAACTCCTCTGGCACCAACAACATTCAGACGGCATCCCCTCCTAGACCAATTCATACCCAATATATTCCTTCCCCAACGCAGATAGTTGTAACTCCGTCTTCCTCACGAACTCCTCTGGCACCAACAACATTCAGGCCTATTGGATTGTACAACAGTTCAGAGGCGTTCTCCTTAAACGTACCTATTTTAAAAGGCAAAGAAACTCAAAGTTCAGCAAAACCATACCAATCTGTTCCCATCAAAGTTTACAATTCCCCTCCAAAGAAACCTCTTCAAAATTTGAAGAAAGAGCATCAAAGCACCATTTATCACAATACAAGTCCCAAGTCAATATACGGATTGCCCCAGCCATCGACATCCCCACGACTTATACAAAAGACAACAACTACGAGTACGCCACTTCCCGTCACCACTAGACGCCCCCTTCTTGAAATGATACACAGTGAACTCCTTCCATCAGGATATGAAAATTATGTTGAGATACCTATCTCAAGCGTTGAATATCTCGACCTTCCCCCTGTCAAACCAACTCAAAGACCCACGACAACAACGACTACTACACCAAGACCTCCTTCTCCCCGTCCACGCAAAACTCATCCGTCCATGAAAATTGTGCCTGCCATTCAAATAGAAAAGAACCCTAAATAGAAAAGAACCCTCTGGAGACAACTACTACCCGAATCTCAATTTCCGCTCCATTTCAAACGCTGATTCATAGCAACCGCATTCAAACCATTCCCCAAGATGTTTTCATCACTGGCCTGCAGCCAATTCAGCTCATTGATGTCACTACAGCAACTGAACATCCCCAACCGACACCTGCTCCCGCTCCGATTGTTCAACAAGCTCCCCTCACAAGGGAACATCATCACCTCCTCAAAGGGCATTCCCATCAACAACAATCATCAAAGCAGGCTAAGCAAATAACGCCGTTGACATCCCAAGAAGCTCCTATTTTCTATGTTGTTCGTAAGAAAAACAAGCAAGAGGAAGTAAGCCAGCGTCCTCCACAGGTTCAACAGCAGCAACGACAACAACAGCAACAACTTCGTCAACACCACAGGCCACAGCGTCCTATTCCCCGAAAACATCCCAAACGAATTCGAAGGCCGCAACAATCCCAGTCCCAAATTGTCTTGTCTACACAAGCCCAACAACATTATCCATTGTTCGCATTACCCCAGTATTCGTATCATCAGCATCAACAGCAAAGTCGACTTCAACAGCACCAACACTATAATAATCACGATCTTCTTGCGACATCATCCTCAGAATCTCCCCGAATTCATTCGTTCCTACAAGCTCCCAATAAACCCAGAACAAGAGTCAGTGGTGGAGGGGCAAGCCGAGAAGCTATGGACGGTATTATAACCCCAGCGATTTCAAGCCCCTTATTCCAGCAGAATGTTTTGAACCAATTAATACCAGTCATATAAATAAAAAAAGCACCAGAAATAGTACTTGTACTTCCTTCCTTTATGACTGAATACGCTTTTCTTTAATAAAAAGTATTTTTTAAATTAATTCAACCCTCTTAAACAGTGATAGATAGTGTTTCATCTTTCCTTATATTTTTGTACTTCCGTTCCTTCCTTGTTGTTTGCTTTGCGTGAGTTGTGTGTGAAAAATGAAAGTATTTTGTATTTGTTTTTTTTTGTATCGCTTCACATGAAAGAAAAAAATGAAAAATAATTCCTTTTCATTTTTTGCTAGTCCCGTCTTCTCATTTTGCCTTCATATATAAAACAACAGAGTAGCGACAACAAAAGACGAATTTACTAACTACTGAGGCAGAATAATTCTACTTTTTTCTAATTGTTTTGTTGTTGATGTTGATGTATTTGTTATTATTTCATCGTATGTTGATATTAATGTATTTAGTTATAATAAATATGAGCAATTATTAAAAAGCACAAAAAATTCACCACATAATTTTTTCCGCTTTAAAAATTTCATGTCGAACTCAATCTTAATTTTCTCGTGAAATTATTAAATTTGCAACCTTTTAAGGAAGTCCTCTAACAAATTTTTAATGGGTTTAGGGCTTCCTCTGCAGGGTAATTTGTTTTTATGCGAAAGATGAAACGACTAGAGGAAAAAAATCTAAGATGTATGAAATAATTACATCACTTCAAGTCATTCCACTTCACTACTTCTACTTTTCATTTCGTAATAGTTAGTGTAATAATGTAATCTTTACATACAAAAAAAAATTTAGCTTTCTGCCCTTTTGAACTTCTCGTTTTTTTCTTCCATCTAGAAGCCGAGCTAAGAAGGGGAAAAGGAGAAACTTTCTGGCATATTGTTGCAGGTACTTTTTCTCATCATTGCAATTTCGTAATCTTGTGAACCCAGAGTTCAACCGCTTTTTTGTGCTCAGCTTCTAAATAATTTGGATAGTAAGGGGAATGCAAGATGCCAACGAAATGAGATGTTGAATATTTCAAGGGGCTTCATCGGTAGTCGGAATTCTTGTTTCAGCATAATATTACATTAGAATACTACATTTGGATAATGAAGACACAGACCAGACCGCATGATGAATAATCAAAGAAATTGACTTTTCGCATAAATATTATGGCGACATAAGTAAAGACAGGGCGAAAGAAGGGCATGCGAGTAACGCAAGATTTGCAATTTTGGCATTGGCACCGATGCTGATTCAGCCAAAAACATTCCAAAAGAAGGAAAATGAAAATACACAAAAACGAGATAAGATACGTAGATGCATACTACGTAGTTCATGAAATTGGAAGAATAGTCTCTTACGCTTGAATAAAGTCGATCGCGGCGCTATTCTTCTGCTCATCGAAGGAAAAGTATCACATCCACATCCACGCTCGTGTAATGTCTCTTGTGACTAACGATGTGTATGAGTATGAGCATCAAAATGAAAATGGAAGATGGATTGTTGATGATTACATGAATAATAATTTCCCGTGAAAGGCTTTCAATTCTCGATTCCATTCATACCTCCTACTCCTCTTGCTCCTTGGGAAAAAGGAAATAGAAAATGTGAGACTTTTTGTGATAAAAGTGAAGGTAAAGTTATAACGTTTAAATGATGTGATGCTAAACAATGAGAATCGATATTGACTCATTCATGAGAAGGGGCTGGGTGGTGTGAAGGTGATCGATGAATTGCTTGCGTCACTATCATCGCCACTCTTCAACACTTCATGTCTGACGGAAACAAGAATTGATAACTTTAGCTTTTATTGTTATTCTCTTTCTTATACGGAAGGATGTACAATACTACTATTGCCACTATAGTTGTCTTTTTGTAAACTTTTTTGTAGTGATTGCGAGTCTAGCTGTTTGAATTGAAATGGAGGTGCTGCATAATTTTGTAATGATGAGACGAACTTTTTTCTAAAAGTTTACCTAGTTTTCAGGGATTGGCATTGTGTACCTCTCTCGTTGGTATTTATAGCTTGATAAGATTGAATTGCATTGAAATTCAAAATGAACTTTATTTTTCTTCATCTTAAATTCAATTCAAGCCTGTTTCTGACATATGACACGATTTATTTGAATGTTGGCCATGTACAGATATTGCGGAGCATAATACTTTGTAGTTTTTTGTGCGATATTTTACGGACTGCTTATCAAAGAATCAACAAAATTCCCTGCCCTTGTAACTTTCGTTTGAATTGAGTTCGTGACTCGACTCCTTACAATGGCTCCCCACTCGTGAATGTGTCTAATCTGACAAATGAACATGTCGTCCAAACGAGGAGGGTACATGTGGTGCATGCATATACTGCATTATTCCTCAACGTAGTAGGAAGAAAGTGAAAATGCAGAATGCACTTCAGCTTGATTTGAACATGAAAGTAAGGCATTTTGAAAAGTGCAATTTTGTGTGACAGGTGTGAACTACACACGCAATAAAGCACACGTCGTAAACAAATTTAAGAGACGTGAAACGAGACATTACTGCACTTTTATTGGGCTCTAGCGCAATTCGTAATTGCAGAAGAAGGGTTGCGTTCCGAGACAGAATCCCTGACATGCACATGCTCATTCTCGTACTTTCATTCTTTTGTCGCAATGAAATGTAATTGTAATTCACAAAAATCCCTTAGTCCCACACAGCCATCAAACACGAAATGAAAAGCCAGTTCTATTTTCTATGACTGTTACATTACTATTTTACCATACCATTCTCGTAATATATTTTGGTGGAAAGGTCTGAAGACGTTAATGCTGCCGTTGTTTCGTTGAAATCTATTCCGTTGAATTCATGATGATTAAAATTGATAATGATACTGACGATGTTCGTATTATAGCCGTTTTCCTTCATTACTTCAATTCAATGAATCCTAGGAAATCCCTGTGGCGCATGGAAAAGAAAAATGAAAATTCTAGTCAGTGCATTTTATAGTCACAGTACTAATGTCGATGTTGCTATTGCCATGCCAATAGAATCATCTTCTGAGCGATAATGAGATTATTTTGGTAATTGGAAAATTTCAATGCGGCTCTTGTATCTTCTTTTTTTTAACGGTATCAAATTACCATTAACATTCTCTTAAAAATAGAAAACCCTTTTTGGGGTGGAGTGCAGTGTGCATGATACTCTGATGATTACGATGATGCCATTACGTTCCATCCTGTTTCAGTTTCGTTTGACTTTTTCCGGAACAAGAACAGAAGAATAGGAGGAGAAAAGCTGCAGAAAAGCCTTTGATGTAGCTTAGAAAACTGAAAGGACCTCAGTCGTTTTGTTTGTTTGAGAACCTAGTCATAGAAACAAATTAGATGCTGAGTTGAGACCAGACCACCACCGACCGGGGGTAGTGAAGTTTACTTTGAACTCTCAATATAGTAGCGTCCATGAACAAGAAAATTGTATAAAATGAGCAATTCTATTGATTAAGGCATGCTTTATGGATTCCTTCGTTTTAAATTAAAGTAAATATTTGTATTTGTGAATCTAGTTAGGTATGTTGAAAAGAGTAAGCAAACAGAATGTTGGAAACTATGATTATGGAATATCAAACAATAAAACGTTTATGATGAAATTGTAATTCGAAGGTAAATTATTCATGCTGTAAAACATAATTGACTTATTTGCACAAACATAAACGTCTCAGCAAATGATTTGTACTTTCTAATAGACACAGGTTTTGCAGACATATTTTTAAAAGAATTTAAAGGAAATGCTTTAAAAAAATAAAAAGTAGCAAGGTGGCTTCTATGGAAAGAGTGCTATTTCGCTTTTATGTATTCCTTTTTTGAATAGCCATACACGAATGCAGTAGATTCCTCCAAAAAAGGGAAACTTTCTAACATACGTCACGTCGCATACAGATTCTGGTCTCGGGGGTAAAATGAGATTTTCTTTTGAAAATGACTTACGTCAGCTGAATAAAATCCACATTTTATTTTCCAGAACTTTTCCTTGCTAACATGTAATCATCATCATCATGAATCATAATCTTGTTGAGTAATGTACTATAATGTAGTACGCACTACTTATTCTAAAAAGTGAATTTATTTCTTCATTTCAAGCGTCGTCTCCTTTCCGCAGCTCTTTTCTTTCCTTCTCTCTCCGGGAAGGTGGAATACGAAATGAGCTTGAATGGGGATTTTTTCCATTAAAAAAACTCTACTTGTGCACATACCTACTTTTACTTCTTCCGAAAGCTGAGAAAATCTACATGATTAAGGAAAATGTAAATGACAATATTGACATTCTTTTCTTTTCATGCAAACGCTGCTACAAATAGGGTTCTATCCCCTGGAAAAATATATGTACTTCTTAAAATGAATGTAAATTCCTACTTTGACATTCTTTTGAAGTTTCTGAACAAAGCCGTTTTTCAAAATAATCTCACATTTTTCCGGTTCACATAAGTAATCTTGGAGGAGGAGGACTAGCGAAATGAAGGTTTATGAGTGCTCTGCTGACATGAAAGAAGCGACACAGCAAGACACGATAAGACAACCATTCAAAATAATTTTTTCCACAAATTTCAATTCATTTCTCCTCCGTAGCAAAAGCAGATTAATCTTTGTATTTACTTTTATGTGTATGTTCCAAACAATGCAACCCAAGGTCTCATCTGCTGCGAAGATAAATGTGCCTGAGGATGCTCCTCTTCAACAAAAAAAAAATTCAATACACATTTCTCATTCACTCCCTCCATATTTTTACAAAAATTGCTGGGTTATTTTCGTCCAATTTCCAGACGGAAATGGGAAAGACATTTTGAAGTAAGATACATACCCAAGGAAAAAATGCGCGATTCCTTTTTTTCGACTCAAATGGAATGGAGTGGAAGACAAAACGCTTTATTTTTTGAGGTGTAAAAGGAGATGAACGTTCCAACAAACCATGAGTGGTGCATATATGTATTTATATATATCTGGCTTGATATTGCATTGCAGCAAGATTTCGACTTTGTCCTCGAAAAAAAGGAACCTCTCTTCTCCTGTGTCGGAGTAATAGAGCCATTTTAGATTTCTGCTTTGGATCTCCTCGCAATAAATCCAATGTCCATGTAAGCGACTAGCAATTTTCTTTGAACTGACTTGAATTGTCTTGTTGTTCCTGTTATTTTGGACCTTGTTTCGCTCCAAGTCCTCCACAAATCTACTTGATTGTCCCCATAAATCCTTTTTCTCCTTTTCATTTTCAGAGGGGAAGAGGGAAAAAATGCAAAAAAGAATGGAACTGAAACAGAGGAAAAAACAAATCTGACAGGGAAACAAGCACAGCTTTCGACTACAGCTTTTCCCCTTCTTCCGTCCTTTTTTAAAAGCAATGGTAATGCATTTTGTAGCCAACCAAAAGCAAACACGCATTGCTGATTTTGCACGTCTTCTCCAAGACCGGGCAGAGGCAGTATTGTGAGACTCTGAGCGAGTGAGCAAGTAAGGTCGTCCAGACAAAAGGAATTTGGAGAAAGTCAAGCAGCGGCTTTACAACCCACTCATTTCCTCCTTTTCTGGAAGGGAAGGCACGTCCACTCTGTTTACCCAAATTGCTACTCATTTCACTTCTCGTCCGTTGTTTCCTACTCCAAAGGGCTCAATACGATGGGCTTCTTCATCTTCATTCCTCTCTGCACTGCATTGCACCGCGAGCATTATCATCATGGGCCCTCTAAAAATCCAAACCTTTTTTGTCCACTCAAAAAGGAAAAAGTTAAACTTCATGGATTTGAGGACACTGTCTAGTTAGACATGAGAGTTCAGCTAATTGCAGACCAGGCTAATGTTCAGGATTAGCGTGGAAATCCTCTAAAAAGTGAATGATCTTGAGATTTGGACGATGAGCTCTGCCAGTGCCAGTGTTACTCTAGGGAGCTATCAAAAACTGTGCTGTAATAGTAATAGCATCATCCTTCCGTTGTCCTCGTCAAAGACAGAGAGAGAGAGAGAAAGAGAGAGAAAAAAGAAGAGGGGGCATAACAGAACCATAAAAACCTTTACGTTTACTTTTCCTTTTGTTCCTTCTTTGTTGATGAAGGAAAGGAGAGTGAAAGCTGGAGCAAAAAAATGAGAGCTTTTTCAAGATTACAAAGTTCAGGATAGTGCCTAAGCCAAAGTTAAGTCGTAAGCCCCCTTTTTGGTGCACTGTTTTCCCAAAAAATTACGTATGTTATCCTATCATATCCTTCAGGCTGAACTACTTCGCTTTAGAAAAAATATATATGTGTATGTGTCCGATTAAGTATGCCATGTCATGTCGTTTAATAAGTACCCATCCTTTTGTGAAAGCCCCATACATTTATTTAGTTTTAACTGCTTTCCCAACTTCCCGTCCTTCCATGATGCCATTCATTCTTTCGCGTTTAGTACTAGACAGTCGACTCCGCGAGCAGAGCTGATATGGAATGGAAGGAGGATGATGGTTCCTTTCATGAGATGATGATATGAAGGAACAAAACGACTCACAGACTCGAACTCGACTCATGTACGATGCAATAAAAGTGGGAACACAGTAGAAAACACATTATTTTCTTGCTGGAAGAGGAAAAATAGTAAAAATGGAAGGGTGGCGGTGGAATGGTGGTGGTGGGTGATGGACATTATGATGATGACAGCTGAACTACAGCAAAGCGACAAAAAAATGCACTGCTTCCTCCCCGCGGAAGGCAGTAACGAAATCTTTCCTTCCGTTTGCCTCTTTCCAAAAAAATATATTCTCGCGAGAGTGAGAGAGGAATGCGAATGTGAGATCCAAGCCAACAAGCTCCTCTATTATTCTTGAAAAAAAAATGCAATGCAATGGCAATGAATGATACAGGCTCCATACTCCATTTCAGGGGAAAAAATTACCTTCACTCTCAACTTTTTTTTTATGTCGTATCATACGTGGCAAGCAAAAAGCGAAGCCATGCAGGGAAGGAAGGAAAAAAATTACTTTTTATAGGAAGCTGCAGAGAAACGCACACACACATCTCATTTTTTTAGTTGGGAACCTGCCTGGGGAAGCTAAACATGAGAGAAATATTTGCTAATTAATGTCCTATAAATAATTCAGAGTGGAGTCAGGAAAAAAATAAACCGATTTTGAGTTGCCAGTTTGGCCAACTATGAAAAAAAATGAATATGAAATGGGAACCCCTCATGTGTGTGTCCTCAGGCATAAAAGCAATATTGGGCGAGAGAGCACATACTATACACACACAGGTCAGAGAAAAGATGGAAAGAAAATTGTTGGCGTAAAATTGGATGACAAAAAATTATGACATGACAGGTTACAAGCATTCCAGGCTAGGNTGAAATGGGAACCCCTCATGTGTGTGTCCTCAGGCATAAAAGCAATATTGGGCGAGAGAGCACATACTATACACACACAGGTCAGAGAAAAGATGGAAAGAAAATTGTTGGCGTAAAATTGGATGACAAAAAATTATGACATGACAGGTTACAAGCATTCCAGGCTAGGTTGACTTTCCACTTGATGCAAATAAATTGGAAGAAAGAAATTCTCTGAAGGAAAAAGGAACAAACTTATTTTTTCCCACGATAATAAATGATCGTTTCAAATTATTTGGGCTTGGGTTGTTTTGCATGAGTTGCTATTCTGTGTAGCCGGCGACTGGAAGAAAGAAAAAGTGGAAGTGGAAAGACAACATTTCATTTTTTTACTGGAGACCTTATTAGCTCCAACTTGTGACTTGCTATAGTTGCTATAAAAAGGAAGCACTCAAGAAAGTAAAAAAAAAAACTTTTTTTCTTTTGCAGTCAGAGTGAGTAAGTAAGTGTGCATGCATACTTATATATGTGTGTACACTTTTAGTCACTCCACTTCAAACCAAAGTTTTTTTCTTGCCAAAAAGCCCATTTGAAAAGTTTCAAGAGAAAAGAGGAAAAAAGGGAGGAAGAAGAGAAATGGAAGACATTTTGAGGATCAAGTCCGGAAGTTGGGGGAAAGGGAACTGAAGACAAAAAAGTTTCATTTTCTATTTGTACAGTAAGCACTTTCTATTTTCCCGGAACATTTCTCCAGCATCCACAAATACATCCACCGCTCTTTTTTTTTCTCTTTCTCTTCCATCTTGGGACACTGTTCTTCTGTGTATCACTACCGACGGCCGATAGAGTAAAGTGGGATTCATTTTATGTGAACCTTTTTTATAGGCCATTCGCTGGAAATTGTGAGAGTGAGAGTGCACACCATATCATTTCAGATCTCATCAGCTTCACCTCACCCTAGAAGGAGGGTAAAAAAAAGTAATACTGCTGGAGAAGTAGTCTAGTAAGTAGTCATCGTCCTCGTCGCTGTAGTCCTCAGCCCAGTCAAAATGCAAGGCAATCAAGGAAGCATTTTTCAACTCCAAGTTGCTTCAGTAGAGAGGGAAGAAGAAAAGAGTGAAAGCCCCAACATAAAAAAAAATATTCATTGGTTCTCTCGAAGAATATGAAATTATTGCTTTGCCTCCCTGTGTGTTTTTGTTGGTGATTTCTGTGGACAGCATTTTCCCTTGGAACATCACTTTTCCTTTTACAAAACGATTTTAGGTTCGAAAGAAAAAAATATTGAGTAACTATCTAGAGCTGCTGTAGAATCTGCTGAAAATGTTGTGGCTGCAGAGTTACCGCACAGCATTCAAACATCCAAACCAAACCTTGAGATTTAAGAGACGATCTACACAGCGTGGCGTAAAGGCAGCAGCAGCAGCAGCAGTAGCAAGCATCAACTTCAGCATCATCATATCGCAGAAAGTTTTGTGCTCTTAAAATACATGGTGAAATCAAGCAGAAAGTTTTCCTTTGAATACTGAT
>JAHZMX010003134.1:0-16986 GCA_027743895.1 Seira musarum
ATTTCAAACAAGTCATTTGCCTCAGCAGTACTTTTGCGTCTGACAGAAACGATCGACAACTTTGTGGAGTGCCCCTGCGGTACATCGCCAGCGGAGACTTTGATTCGGCACTAATTGAGAAACTAAAATCGTCCGTATCCAATTTTTTAAGCTTAATTTTCGATATTTATGATATGATTTAGTGAGGTCTTCAACTTGTGTATTTTGAAAATGTATTTCCAGTTTGGAGTGGCAGCGATTAGAAAAACGCCAGTTTCCAGCACCCGCTGTAATTGACGCTGATTCACCCGAAAATGAGAATTGTGGCGAGCTATACATCCCTGGCAGCGGAATCACAATGCAGTTGTATGAAAAATGTCAGGAAATACAGGTACCCTTTCTGGCGCTGATCATGTTTGCATCGGAAGGTGACAACACGCCGGAGGCTCTGACAATGTTTGATTCTGTAAATAAGCTCTTTTTGATTGGTTCTAAGAAGCTGAGTGATAAAAATGAAAGCGTTAGTTTACAAGATATTAAGATTCCTTTAACTTGGGGACACTTTCATGGTCGATCGCACCCGGTGGAACTTTATTGAAGTTTCATAATTATATATCATATTTTTCTTTGGTAAAGTACTAATTTTATGGATAATGTTTAAAATAAATTGGTAAAAAATATCCGTAAATTCAGTAGAGTCTGTAAAATTCTTTTATTCATTTTCAACTTGTAAATTTAGTTTATTTATGACCAGGTTCATGCCCATGTTCGTGATGATGGTGTCTCCGGCACAAATGATGTTGGATATATTCGTACACAACAAAGATCGACGCATTCACAGGAATGCCTCTAGCTGCACATGACCAAAATCCCCGATATAGACCATACATGCCTTCGTTTCTATAAATTTCTCGGAAACAATGCATCATTCCACGATAGTGAGGTCTTAAATGATGGTCAGCTTGCATCCGGCTTTTGACTACGTCAAAGGGTAATACTAAAGCCCTAGACAATGGAAAAGAATTTGACATTTTTTCAGTTAAAAATCATTATTAATGTTATTTTTCGCAAATTAACTTGCTAAACTTTAAAGTGTTTACCAAGCAGCTACACCTGAAATCGGACAAAAGCAATAGTTATCAGTCAAAACCAGTCATAAAGTTGATAACGATTTAGATTTAGTCTGTTTGAAATGGAACCGAACCTGCCGCAGTATGAGCAAATATGACTTGATCATGGTCAACTGGAAATAGACCAGGCTCGCACAAATGCAGCACTTTACAAACCATAAAGTAGTTGACGACTGAACCAAACAAAATTTCTGCGAATAGAACCATATTAAAAGTTTAGCGAAAATAAGATGCTGAACAATTGAACATCCACTTTAAAAAACAGGTCTGTGCTGCGGGGGGCTTCATAGGCATAAAAACTAAAAGACTAATTTGTAAAATATTTGCGGACTACTCGACAGATTCGTATTTGTAGGTTCCCATTACTTTAATAATTAATTAATAACGACATTTTCAATAGTTATTAATTAATTATTGTGCATGAATAATGTTGCACAAACCTGCCAGGCCCCCTCCAACACCAGGAATAAAAAATCGACTCCAGATACTACAATCGTCTACTGGAAATTTTCTCTTAAACCATTCATAAGATAAAATATACGCTCCGCCGCCAGGAGGACCATCTCTTTTTATGGAATAATTATTGCAATGCTTAATTTAAACATTTTATTTGCAGGAAGGGAAAATGTGTCAGGAGGCACTTGTGATTCTAATCTAACGAAAAACGTTCCCATAACTGAACAAAAAAAAAAAGATGTATTGACTTACCGATAAATCATAGGCACCATTCCTCTATAAATACCTCTGACACCAGCCTCTTTTGTAATTGTGAGGAAGCAGTCTATCGGCCCAGCAAATGATTTCCGTTTCATTTGACTCTGAAGCTTTGTCTTCACGAGTTCCACAGGTGCGGCCAAACCGAGGCATACCGTACCTGCGATAGATCCAGCAATGAATAATTCAAAAAAAGTCGATTCTTCAATGTCTTCCTGTTCAAGAAAAATTAGATAATATCCTACATTTCGTTCCTGTTTGAGAATATTCTAGTTTATGCAGAATCTTTGAAAACATACATGATTCTCAACAACGTCTATAGTTGAAGGATCTTCAAAAATCGATTTTTTGTGAACTGGATGGTCGTCTTCATATGTAGAATGAATAGAGCCCCAGAAACCCTCCTTATTTATCCTAGCGGTTGCGAGGTAGTCTCTAATGTCACCGTACAATCCAAAGAAAATTGCGTTTAGTGCTCCGGTACTTAACAATGGTACTAGGAGACCTCGATAATATCCTAAGGACATGGGGTAAAGTAAGATTTAAACAACACGATATCCAATTAGTATTTAAAAGATGAATTTCAAACAAACGAACCCTTCCATCCTCGATAATTCCTGATTCTCTGGCTCGCTTCCCGGAATGAAATACCTCGGATTTGTTGCTGAATCTTTATAGTGTCGAGGGGATGGCCAATGATCAAAGAGAACACCCCTTTGGAAAACATAAAACACATTAATATTAGGCAGTTCTAATAAAATGGGAATGGAATATACTAATTGGTTGAATTTTACCAGATATCCATCCTGCAGTATAATCACAGAGCATGTCGGATGCGTCCTAGTTTTAATAAAAATGTTTATGCCATGCGTTTCTTAAAATTTTCAAGCATCGCTTGATTCATTTCGCGAAAACACATCGCGGTTACTTATGCCCAAAGTCATGTCGTAACCAGAGGATCTGATTTTTTTATCGTTGATTCAACATGTAAGTATGGCGACTTTATCGACCGAGATAGTTAAAACCTTACTCAAACGCAGTCTAATTGGTGTTTCCTAAACGTCTTCAGAAGAGTTGTATTCATGGGGACGTGATGCTACTGACTTACTTTTTTGGTACTCAGTACTGCAGCACAGTAATTGTAAATGCTTTGCAACATCAAATGACATTACAAAAGCAAATATTGCATGCTATTGATGTCAGGAATTTAGGAACTTAAAAACTTTTACTTTATGAAACGACTTTCTTTTGAGAATATGAAGCTTTATTGAATATATTTTTTCTCGAAATCCATAATAAAAATAAACTTCATAGCGATTTCACTCATTACTTCACTTTTCTTCTAAACGGTACAATGATTTCTCGATTTTTATAAACAACTTTTTTGAAGACACAACGTGCTTTTTTACCACCATTTTTACTGAGCGTGGAAGTTGGTGCTGTAGTCTTTTTCAAAGTCACGATATGGCAAGGTTCAGGTTGTGGAGCAAATGTGAGAAATCGTTCCCCATACACTGATTCAATAGCCTCCCTCAGCGCTGACATTTCTTGAGGTGGAACAAGGCTCACATAGTGGTTTAAAAAGTTGTAGTAGAATTTCTGCAAAATAAAAGTCAAATGATGAATGTATTAAGCGTGTTGATAAATTTCAATGAATAGCTAAATAAAAAACAAAAAGAGTAATCAATACGAAGTTATACCAAAATTTCTTCTTCTAGGTAAGAGTCTTGAGTAGTAGGTTTATATGCCTGCCCATCAAAAACCGTACAATGACTTTTGACAAAATTCAGCAGACTGGCGTGCCACCCGAACTCTTGTGCAACTCGAATGTTCTGCCTTTCCAGCCCGTTTGCCAAGCACAAAGCCCCGTGCATCGTTGACTTGAAAGACTCCACTAATTGATCCAGAGAAGTCTCTGAAATCCCTTTCAACATTTCAGTCACAATAGGTGCATGTCCATGTCAAAAGCTCGTTGCAATTCTTCAATACCTAAAAATACAACAATATATTATTTAACTACAGTTACAAGCAGAAATTAAAGTACTACTTCAACGTCTAGCAAATAATTCTTACTTTCATAAATACACGCGTGAGAAACGGATGAACTTCACAGGGCGGAGGCAGTATTATAATTTCAATCAGAGCTGAACCGACATCATTGAGCTACAAATAGTTATCCACAGAAAAATCAATCAAAGTTTTAGTATGCCAATACAATTATTTATTTCATACCAGGGACTATAAACAACTTTAATCTGCAAATGGATATATTATTCAATGATTACCTGCTCTTGCGAAGGGATACAACGGCTGGAGAGCATTGCATCTAAAATACTCAAGATATTCATGATGCTGGACAAGGAGAGTTCGGGTTGTCTGAGGTAATCACGAAATGCGTCGCAGGCGACGTGGAAGATGGGGTGCATGCCGTTTTTTCGTATATCGTCAAGAATTCTTTGAAAGGCAGTCTTGGAAAAACGTCTAAAATCTCTTTTATAATCATGATTCACAATAAGTTCCAGTAGAACGTGCAAGTAAACAGCCCATTCTGGAGCCAACGTGTCACCATCATCTTCGTCGTCGCTATCACAGGAACCTTCACCGGCAGCATTTTTTTCCTTTTGAGCATTGGCATTTGGTTCAACTTTATCATTTTCTTGCATTAATTTGTCGACGACATCATCGATATCCATTCCGTCTTCTTCCGAATCTTCTTCAACATTATTATCTTTTGACTCAACACCCTCGTTTAAATTGACACCAGTACTATTACCTTCCCCTTCTGATACAGCAGGTTTCTCAGAACCACCAGTCTCATCATCTTCTTCATCGGGATCGTCTTCACTTTCAGAGATACATTCTACCACAGGTTCCCCGTAAATATCAGAATTCCCACAGTTGTCTGTTTTTTGAAAGTCTTCAAATCTTCTCACATGGTGCACATTAAGAATTGGGTCCTGTATATCGATTGGTATGCCTGTGCTCTGTGTCTGACTGATTGATTCATACAAGTCGATTTCAGGTCCGTCATCTAGAATACTCACACCTCCTGCATATTTGAAGGCTGTATCACGAAACACAGACTTATGACCATAGCCCAGTGAACCCATTTGTTCCTCAGCTTTTGCAAGATGTTCCACATTTATACCCATCGAATTTTCATGTTGGGCAAACTGCATGGCTAACTGCAGTGTAAACAATCAAATCAGTAAACTTTCCATTTTTTCATTAATGTTTACGGGCCGTAGGTAACATCAATTCACAAAAGATTTAAACGTACCAGGACTAGATATCGTAATTTGTTTGTTGCATCACATCCCAGTTCTGAAGCCACTTCTTCGGTAAGCTCAACTCCAACAGAACTTGTCATAGCCATCACTGCCTCCGGCGTAACCCTGTAGAAAAATGCATAAATTGTTTCTTCAACCCTGTCAATGATTTTAGTCCTTAACTAGTCCTTATGAATATTTAATCTAGTGATTTACGCGACAAATGGATCTGGGCCGTCGTCTTCATTCCCCTCCGCATTCTTCTTCTCCTCCTCCCCCTCACTACTACTGGAGCTTGACTCGCTGTCTTCGTCACTGCTTAAAGAATTATTCTCCTCACCCTCTTGATCGTTGTTGTGACCTGGACCTTGACCAGTATCCATTTGCTCCTCAATCTTGATCCCACCAAGACCTTCATGGCTACCTTCTTGCAAGATATTCTCAAGGTTTATCACATACACTTGCTTATCATCGGAGGATCCTCCAGCCACCACATGGACTACTTGATTTGATTGCTGTTCACTTCCACCAAACTGCGAATTCCCCTGCAGTTGGGATGAATAATTCTGAGATTGGTCCACAGGAAAGGATATTGTGTACTCGCCAACAGCTTGCTCCCCAGCGGCATTTTGACCCTGACCTTGATGTTCAGTAATGTCATCGGCGGCGAAACCATTGAAGCCAAATAATGGGTCCATTTTCATTTATAAACGTTACTGAAAACCCCTACCAAAACCAGAATATCGCCATCGTTAGCTTAAGCACTAAAAATAATTTATTGGCGACCCTATTAATATAATTTGCTCTTGAATCCCCAAAAGTGGGCCAGACTTGATGATGTTTAAAAATCTTCCCGACAGACTCAATGGGATACACGATTTTGTCTCACTTCACCCTTGTTTACAAAGTTTACTTCCGCGAAACTAATCCCTTTAGCGGTTTAACGTGTAAGTACTTTGTTGTGCTTTGGGTTTGTTTTGATATGACTTTGACTTATTGGCATGCAAAATGAGTGACAGTTTTTTTTTTGTTTTGAACCAAAGTGGTGAATCAACTTTACTTGAATCATTCAAGTTTAATTTTGTCAGCAAACATTTACACAAATAAATTAAACTGTTAAACGTCTGATAGGAGTGAGGAATCATTGTCGTGTATTTAATGTTCCTTCTTGTTTAAAAAGCAGTCCCGACCCAAGTCAAGTCCAAGGAAAAGTTTGTGATGAACAGGACGATGCGATGATAATGGCAAAAATAATTTGACTAATCGTAAGAACCTTTTTAAGCTAAATGATGTTTAAAAGAAAAGCAGTCCCGACCCAAGTCAAGTCCAAGGAAAAGTTTGTGATGAACAGGACGATGCGATGATAATGGCAAAAATAATTTGACTAATCGTAAGAACCTTTTTAAGCCAAATGAATTCAAGCCTGTTGTGATGATAAGAGGTTTTTATAAGTGTGTTTGTATTTCTTTCTTACTATTAGGATTATTGACGTATATAGCAAATGCACGGACTAGACCATTGACTAACTACACTTTTTCTTTTTTCGAGTTTGGTTTGGTTCGAGGCGAGAAGAGAAAGGTAAATGTAAATATTTTTGAGTAGTTATTGAAAGCGATAACAAGTACCTGACGTATACAAGTCCCTTATTTGGTGTACATATACCAACTTTAGTTTAGTCTATGGCTAATCATTTTATAGTGGAATAACTCCTGTCCTGTTACACACTCTGACAGTTCAGTCAGTTCGCAATTCATTTCACTATCCAAGATAATTTTTGCCGTGCGAATAATTTTATATCAGACAGAATTTTGTAGTTTGCTTTTACCGGAAATAATTTAAAATTCAAAATGAATAAATCTAAAGCATTTGGTGGGTCGGTATCAAGGTTGAATGCAACCGGACGCTCCTTATTTGGTTCGACATCCACCTTGGAATCCACAATAATGGATCCTTCAGGACCTACGGGTGGCAAGGATGCCAATATGATGCACACTTATCTGAAGATTGCTGTATCGTTTATCAACGACTCCAAAGACTTCATCGATCTCAAACTGGGGCGACCAGTTAAACTGGAGGACCTAAACAATTTGAGTTCAGAAAATATGTTAAAAATCGTGGCGTTTTTATTGCGTGAAGTCATCGGTGACAAAGAAGTAAGGATAACAGCTTCATTCGGGTATTTGTAATACCGTTTAAGGTACTTTTTAATCTTTTTGTTTAATAAAAACAACTTATTGTTGTTAGATATCACGAAATGTCCCGCTTACCACATTTAATCAGTTCGGCAGTGGCGAGGTAACTTACGACTGTGCTATTGATACAATTTATCACGCAACCAGACAGATATTTCCAGAGGATGATAAACTGTTCCACTACTCCGTGCTTCTGTTACCAGCCAAAAGTATGTTTCTTTCCTTTTAAATATTCGATGCAACAAGTGCTTTTCCTTGATCGCTTGACCAACTTCACAAACAAAAAATAAAATATTGTTTTATGTTGAATTTTTAGATCCTAAACGAACCAGGACCGTTATAGCCTACATCATTGAATTCGTGCTCATGTGTGACGAATTGCGTCCGCGGTTTCAGGATTGTTTCGATCAAGTTATGGCGGAAAACAGTGAAAAGGTTGAGATCTGTGGTCAGATCGACGAATTGAAGGAAAGTATCACCGAAGAGATCCAAAAGCTTCATACGGAAAATGAACGCCTTCCTATGGTACTATCCAATCTTCTGTCTGTAATGATAAACTAAAACTCATAAATGTGTAATTGATGAGTTTTTTTTTAATCCCAGCTCCAACAAGAAATGGAAGTAGTGGAGGAAAATATTCGAAAGCAACAGGGCGTGTTTTCAAACCTGAAAGCCAACCTGGATCGATTAAAAGTCAAATACGATGAGGAAGAAATGCGACTAAAAACCCTGAATCAAGAATTGGAAAATCTTAACAAGGCAGGAGTTGAGTTGGAGGCAATGATTGTGGCCAATCCAAAAGAAATGGAAATCGAAAATTCAGAGACAAAGAAAAAGGTTAGGTCTTAGGTCTAAACTGTTCTTTCAACATAAGGTTTGAGGTCATGTAATGAGTGATGCTTATTTATGTTTATAATTGTTTTGATACAGTTTGAAGAGGAAACGAAGAGACGAGAGAGGTACGGCGTAGAACTTGAAAAGTTAAGAAAATCTTGTGAGTCCTATGAAACTCTGAAGGGCCAAGTCAATGATGCCATCCAAAATTTCCAAAACCTCGTAGCTCTAATGGAGCAGACAAAGTAAGATTCCTCTACTAAACGATATTAAATTATTTATATCGCTCAAGCGTATGTCATTGTCATTATGTCGTTTTGAGAAAGTTTGCTTGTTTTAAATAATTAAATGGTATTTTTGGCCTTTGTTTTAGGAACAAGATCGAGACTTTCACAAAATCAGGAAATGATGTTTCTCAGATGATGAGAAAGGTCGAACAACTTCGGAAGGAATGCTCTCAGTTGTCCGAGTCGTGTGTTTCCAAACGCCAAAATTTAGATGACAAAGCAAAGAAGCACGAAGAAGACTTAACAAAACTCAGGAACGAAGCGCAGGTGAATGTTAAATTGTGAGTGTGTATAAAATTTCACTAAATTCATATTGAAACTGTTATGGCTGTATATTAGGGAAATGGGCTGAATGGTTTATTTGTATTTGTTTTTTTTTTTAGAAAACAGGACCTCGTTACAGCTCAAATCGTTCAAGCGAAGAAAGATATCGACTTTCTCAAGGAAGAAATTAACTCTCTTCAAAAAGAGTGCAGTCGCCTTGAGCAAGAAATTTATGATGTGACGTACGCGATAAGGATTGGGATTCCCCAGCAAAGAAAAGCAGTTGTGAAGAGAATCTATTACTAAAAATATTAATCTTGTATATTCAATATGATTACACATTACACATTTACATGAGTAATTACACATTTACATTCAAATCTTTCATTATAATAGGAAAACCAGTGTAAAGCTACCATCACAAAAAATCAAGAACAGTTTTCAGTTTTTCCCGTTCTGGATCGGGAGCCACTTCCAAAACCCGGAGAAACTCCATCTCCTACAAACAATGCTTCTGATGACAATGAAAGGAAATCAGACGGAAATGGAAAAACGGGTTAAAAAATTACCGATTTGAATTAAGGTCCTCTGCAATTTTCAGTAAAATAATTATTTTTTTGTATAAATTAATGTACATACATACATTTTGTTTTTTGTATTTGCTCTCAAGATATTATTAATAATTTATTTTTTGTATAAATTAATGTATTTACCCTTCATAGGTATAAATAATTTCAAAATTGTGTCTTTTAATAGTAATATACAACCCTTGCATTTGCATTTGTGATATTTAGACTATTTTTGGAAGCTCATATATGTTTTTATATTGAATACATTTAATCAATTGTTGATTGTGAAACGTTTCTTGGACTGATGTCATACTAACAACACCAACATTTCTTTGTCCTTGGTCTATCATGGTTTATATCGTCAGCTCTTTTCGACGCAGTATTTATCCTCGCCAAACTTCTTTCAGCCTATTTAAAATACAATTTTTAGATAAAACCTGCATCAATACGACGTTTTACCAATTTTGAAGAGAACCTTATCATTCATTCTGTCAAGCTGTTCGTTCTGTTGCGACACTTCCAGATCCATATTTGTAGCAATCGTTTTTAAGTGTGACACATGTTTCGAAACATCATCCAAATTCCTCTCAATTTCGTCCTCTTCCGTCGTTCCAAGAACTCTTCATAAAATACGAATCAATCACAATAATATCAGAAATGTCACGGGCTATAAAAAATAATCATGATTTTAAAATATCAAAAACTACTTTGGGAAAAACCGCTCTCGTTCTCCACCTCCTTTTTCATTCTTCAATTTCCCTGCCGAACCGTCACTGTCACTCGAGTCATCTTTGTTTTTTAACGTTATGACTTTATCCTTCTTCTTTTTCTTCTTCCGCTTTCTTGGAACATTTTTATGGAAAATTACGAAATGTATCAATTCAAAAAAGTCTTTGCATTCTTATTTTTAACCCTGGAGGTTGCATACATTTTGTCCGGATCCTTTTGGCAGCAAGAAACGCAAGGAAGGCAACAACAAGGTGCCGCATTCCCTTTCTCAATGTTTGACAGCCGAACTTCTGCGTTTGCAACGTGATCATCCACGCGATCCAGCGCCTGCTCCGTCCTGTCAAGTTGTTCTGAATTTTACATTTCCAAGTTTTATTACCCCAGAACCCAGTCAAACGCTAATTATACGACCCCTCAAGAGGTTGTTAAATACTATGGCGCATATTACGTTTAAGATTAGAAGGTACCTCCTTGTGCTTGCAACTCCTGAAGTGTATTTGCGCCTGTATCTTTGCACTATTCAAGTTGTTTGAAAATCCTCATGAATTAATGTATTTTTTTAAAGAATAGGGAAAACTTTTGTGGATACAGAGGAACTGTTTTACCTCATTTACAAGTCGCAGCATATTTCTAGTTTTTGATACGGTCTAAATATGCAAACATAAACGTTTATGATGCTTCGTCAGAAAAATATTGCGTAATTCACCGTATTTCATTTCATACCAATCATACCTCATTCGTAACCTTTGTGGATCGTTCGTGCAAGTTGTGAATCTCATATTGGTTTCGCTGTGCCTCAGACGTGAACACGGGTTTTCGGTATTGGTGATCCATATTTGAAACGGTTCTACTCCCAAGCTTTAGCGAGACGAAAGTTTTATTAAAATGACCTGGACAAGCAGTACTTTCAAATAATGTTACAGAACATTTTTGCCATTTAAAGAAGAAAATTACCTTCAAACATTGTATGCTTCGTTTTTGTTCAATAGTTGCGACCCACACAAAGCGATTGTAAATGTAAGCATTTGTTATCGAATCCGGTCGTTTTTATTTACCACAGTGATTTCTACAGAGCAAATGTTAAAAATCCAAAAATAAAACACGGTCCTTCGTTAGTTGTCGTCTTTCTTCACCCCAGAGGCATTGTATTACTTCTTGTCACAGAAGGCATTCGATCTATTGAAAGGCTTTTTTTAAATGTCGCAATCTAAAAATAAATTATTCCATAAAAACGTGCATATGTAGTGTCTGTCGTATGTTAAGTTTATTTATTCGTTCCCATTCATGAGTGTTGAGTTTGACATTACTGGCCTTGAAATAAATGCATTTCAATGTGTATCACGTCAAAATTTAGCTGTCTACAATAGCTCTGGCCCAGCACCACATGGAAAATGAAATGAGTGAATCCACTACAACTACTTATAATTTATAAATATGCCAGGCTCTGCAGGACACTCATATACTCGCAAAACATGTTCTGATAAATGATGATGGATGACAAACATGATAAGCTACACTCTGTAAAACCCGTAAGAGGAAGGGTTTGGTAAACTAACTTGATATGCCATCATGCTCATTGTCAAGTCATGAGACTAAAAATTGAGTCTAAAACGAAACCAGTGTCTTCTTCAGTGTCCAATCCCTCACGCTCAAACCAACAAATCTTCTTGTTTGTCACAACTGAGTTTTACAATGGCAGAATATAAGTTGACATACTTCAACCTTCGCGGAATAGCGGAACCAATTCGTCTCATGCTGGTGTACCGAGACGTGCCATACGAAAATGTGGAATTGGAAGCCAGAAATTGGGAAACTATCAAGAAAGGTACTGGGAACTTAAAAGAACGCCATTTGCATCAGATTAGAAATTAAATTGCGATTTGAATGATATAAATTAATAAAATATTGGTTTTGTTGTGGACACACAAAGATATTAAATGGGGACAGGTTCCATTCTTGGAGCACAAAGGGAAGACTCTAACGCAGAGTAAGGCCATTATAAATTACATTGCTGAGAGGCACGATTTAACTCCGAAGGATGCTTGGAAAAAGGCAAAATGTGAAGAAGTCATTGGAGCAGCGGATGATTTAAGAGTCGGTACGTGCGTCTGATAATTGATATTTGATTTAATCACTCGGTCATGCTAATCATGTATTAAGATTATTAGAAAATTTTGTTTAAAGCTGCGAAAATGAATTTTTTAAATAACTATAGCTTTGAGACCAATGGTTATGCTACAGTTTGAAGGAAAGCCCGTTGACGAGTTCAAAGAAGGTGTGCTACCAAAAGTGGACATGTTTTTGACGAATCTGGAAGGAATCCTGCAAGAGTTTCATGAATCCGAGGACAAGACGGATTTCATTCTGGGAGACGAGAAACCAACGGCCGCTGACTTTGTACTTGCGCAGTATCTTTATCAATGGACCAATACTTTTGGGAGATCCCCATTTGCTCGACAAATATGAACTTTTGAAAAAACAGCAAAAAGCCGTATTCAACCTTCCAAGGGTGGACAAGTACATCGAAACACGGCCAAATTATTTTATTTAAAATACTGATTTGAAAATATTTGCTGAAATAAAAAGAATTAATAAAACCGTATCATTTTACCCCGTATGTCATAAAAAATCGCAACTAGGTCAGCATTACTTTTAATAGACAAGCGTTTTCAATAAAACATTCTTTGATATTTGACAATGCTATTATGAGCTGCTATTTTTAGGACGTGGATGGCACTGAACTTCCACGCAAATTCATTTATAGTTCCCCGAACTGGTAAAGACGATGACCTAGTTAATGGTTAATTGCCTATTTTTATAGTTGTCAGGTTTGAGATTTGGACAAGTTGTTTTAAGAACTTCCTCGCAAATTCATTTATAGTTCCCCGAACTGGTAAAGACGATGACCTAGTTAATGGTTAATTGCCTATTTTTATAGTTGTCAGGTTTGAGATTTGGACAAGTTTTATTAAAGAAAAATTGTTTGATATTGCTAAATTATTTCATACACAAAGCACAAAAATTTTCAACAAATGATAGACACCCGGAACAAATTTGTTCTCATCAACCGATATGCCCTGTCTTGCTCGCGACAAGCATTTATGGTTAACAATCTCCATCTTTTTCAACTTTTATCGTCTTTCGACTTGTGCTCCAGGAATGTTAAAAATGGATATACGTACGAGCCACGATGCACTCCTAACAAGAATACGATTACCAAGACGGCTTCAATAACATCCCCCAGTTGATCGCAGCAAATAAAAATGGCAATACCTCCTACACTATTTTATGCGCCAGGGGAGCGTAAGTGCTTTATAATTAATTTTAAAAGAAAGTTCTTCTTAGGATCCATGAATCAATTAACTTCATTTGTATTCCTCAATACTTTAGATTTCTTTTATACGATGCTCCCTTGTACGCTTCCGTTAATGGGACAATAGACGGTGTTTCTTTGCTTGTTTCTTCAGATTTCGCCAAATGTACTCCACTTGCAGATGTAAGGGTGGTGTGGTTCATCATTATCAAAATGAATATTTTATTTGAACTTTTGAATTGATCCATGGTTTCAGATTGGTCCTTTAGGTTCCATTCGGGCCGTGACGGTTGCAAACTACACTAGATCACAGATTTCTTTGTACGCATCAAAAAATTTCATGGGTAGACAACTGACCATACATAAAAACAAGGGCAAAGCCCAGAGTATGCTTGCGGGATCCTTGGTCGTTATAGACAAGTACAAATGGATGGTGGTTTTTGACGATCTCACGCACTTATGTCTTATTCCAAAATCGGAAAATGCTGTCTGTCTCCTTTCAAACATAGTGGATAAGAAAAATGTAAAAGTAGGTGCAACAATTAAGAATGTTAAACGGGGATGTAGACCACCCAACAATCAAACCGTCATCAAAGAAGTGGAACTTTCGGATTGCTATGACTTTGGGCAGGGACTAGTGAAACCTTTGAAACCCTCCTGGCGTGAGCAATTTATTAGACTAAAAGACGTGAATATTAAAGCTTTCTACTAGTTTATATTTAATTTTCTTACATAAATTATTCAGCATTTGGAGCACCGGATGCA
This sequence comes from Seira musarum, assembly GCA_027743895.1. Lineage (NCBI taxonomy): Eukaryota > Metazoa > Arthropoda > Collembola > Entomobryomorpha > Entomobryidae > Seira > Seira musarum. The sequence continues at coordinate 14,046 of JAHZMX010003134.1, forward strand.
GGAGGAAATAATGGGAGTGGTGATGGGAAAGACTGCCAGTTTGACGATTCCAAAGATATTTTAACTGACGAACAAAAGTACTTGATTGAAGGACGACTGAACGGAACCATCGCTACCGGTGATTGGATGGCAAGGTTGGAGGATTCCAGAAATGTGTGGCGAACTGAGCTATTCGATAAATGTCTCAGAGTGTTCATGTACGTGTGTGATGGGTCCATTATTGATCCAGAATATTTGATTTTGTTTGCTTCCCTGTATTTCCATCATTTGGACAAGTCGTGGAGGGAGGGAAGTGAATTCAAGTATGTCGAATTCGATGAGGCAGAGTGGATGGAAATGAATCATAATATGGATGAATGTATTGAAGGAGTTGCAGATGGAATGTACGCGAATAATAAATTGGTAATTTTAAATCAAATGATCTTTCAATTTTCAAACTCAAAGGTATCTCATATACATATTTAAATTAAATTTCATTTTTATCGTAGTCAATCGTGGCGGCCATTGCAAACTACAAGGATTTGAAAGAGCTAACTAAAGGAATAGATGATCTTTTGGGGATGAGGCCAAAATACGATTATATCTTGGAAATAAACTGGATGATGGCTAATCTGGTGGCCAGTGTTTGCCATGATATCATCGGACCAACCACTAATTTCGTTTCAAAGTTTTGGAATGTTTTTCATCCATTGTATTTCACACCAATTGAGGATGTGTGGTAAATGCTTATTCCACACGAATTATTATTCAGGCAGAGCCGAACGAATTTGAAAGGTTTAGTCAATTATTTGTTACAATTGCAGGGAAGAGCCGACTAATGTCACCGCCGCATACAAATACATTTTTGGAGGTTACGGAATGGAAAAGTCATTTGCGAAAGTAGGATACTGCGCAACTTCATCAATGCTTGCGGCTCATGCCATGGAGCCTTACCCAAGGCCATTTGAGCAAAAGAAAGAAATTTTCTTGCCTAAATACGGTGAATATGATGAGGACGATGCTCGAGCAAAACATAGGGCAAGGATAGCTCGTGAAAGGGCAGGAAGAGCAAAGGACAACACTGTTAAAAAGTAGAGCTTTCTTTTTGTACTCAATTTTAGAATTTAATTTAAAATCCATTTGAAAGATGACATGCGAAAAAACTGCTTTAATAAAAAAGAATGTTCTTTAAAAAACGAATTGCTTTCTTTTCTTTATTGAAAACGCACGCTTAGAATTAAGCATAAAGCACATTCACTGGTTGATATTGAATTACTTAGGTAGCCTTAATTAAATCGGTTTGACCTCCCCATCACACATACAATACCGTTAGATCATTTTCGTCGGGTAGATAAATGCTGTTATGGTTGTGATCGGACTCATACATTTTTAGGGAAAATGAGATGAACAATGCATTTCTGGACCTTGAAAAAGTTTGAATTCGCAAATCAATACACGGATGTACCTACAACTACAACCGATTGATATTGATGAGATGATATAATTCATATTAGGCAGCCATGTCCTTCTTCTCAAGGGCTACAATTTCAATTGTGCTTACATCAATTCAAGGCATTTTTTATGCATTTCCCTTTGAAATAGTTTCAGTTGCACAATTTTAATAATATCACTTCTTTTAAAATTGCATTCAACATCTGCATAAATCATGAATTTCATCACGGAAATCCAACTATTTGCAGTTCAAGTAGTTGTGTTCATTTTTACAGACTTCTCATGGGCTCAACCAAATACAATTAAGATGGATATACGCGCTGGCGAAGCACAGGACAATGCACTTCTGACTCGAATCTTTTATTCGTCAGATAGTTTCAGCGATATTCCTGCCATAATATCAAAGCGAGAATCTGAAAGGGGTGTAAAGTACAACATATTGTGTGCCAGGGGAGTGTAAGTCTACATCAACTTTAATTTGTAATTCGAAATCCATATTTAAAACTCAGCAACGGGTTTATTATTTAGGTGGCTTCTTTACGATAAAACGCATCTAACGGCAAGCAATTTATCGGGAATCTCCCTATATGCGTCCAAAGAGTTCAAATGCACGCCTTTAGAAGACGTACGATCGAGTTTTTTAATTAATTTTATGACAAACCCAACCCATTCATTGAAGCACGCATTTTATTACAGTTGGATCCTTTGGGCTCAGCTCAACCTGTGACCGTAACGGAATACGAGAAGCCACAAATTACATTCTTTCCTGCAACGAACTTCATGGGCATTGGGATGCGAGTGGCTGATAAGATAAAGGACGAAGGTACTTACCCAACTTCGACAAGCATCATAAACTCCTTAATTACTGTGGGCCAAAGGCGTTGGACAGTCATACTTTCGGATGGAACCAGACTGTGCATCCAACCAAAGAAATCAGACAATGCGATTTGCTTTCTCTCTAATTTGGTTGATAATCAAAAGATTTTCCCATCTTCTGGCGTTAGGAAAGTGAGAAGGCATTGTAAAATTGAAGATCCTGGATTGATAGTGGAGCTGTCTGAATGTTATGAACAAGGGGCAGGACTGGTGCGCTTCATAAATCCTGCATGGCGTAAGATCCTATTAAAAAAAGTAGAAGTCAACGCACCATTAAATCAAGATCATTTCAGTGATTTAAATTGTGTTTTTAGCGTTTGGGCCACAAGAAGGAGAAAACCCGGATACTGAGCCTACGAAAAAACCTCCAGCAGATTGCACTCTGGATTCCAACAAAGATGTTTTGACAGATGAACAAAAACGACTGCTTGAAGCAAGAATCAACGGAACTCTTGGCACGGGGGATTGGATGGAAGCGGTGAAATCGCGTGACAATATTTGGAAAACTGAAATTTTCGAAAAAACTCTAAAACTATTTCTCATGATCTGTGATCAAAGAGTGATTGAACCTGAATACATGTTGTTATTTGCACATCTCTACTTTAATTACTGGGATAAGGCATTGGCAAAGGAC
>JAHZMX010003135.1:0-12121 GCA_027743895.1 Seira musarum
AACAGTAATAAGTGTATGCATAATGTTGTTAAACTCTGAAAACGAAGCTAAAGTTAGTCGCAGATTACACAGTACACAACATAAAAGATTTCTTACAATGACATAAGGAATCCTTATGTGTCAAAAACATATCATCGTATCATATCATGTTAAAGTTTACTTTATTATTGCATTAGAGTTCCCCAACAATAATCATAATCCGGATCCTAGTTCTCATATTATATTCTCTGAGCTCGCAAAAACAAACCAAGCCACTAATACCGCCGAGTATTGTATCATCTTACCTTCTAGAGACTTACCTAAATAGAACAGGTAACTCATTTAGCGCTATCTTTATGCACAACAAATTTGTGTAATGCTTTTATACACACAAAAAGAGTATCAGTTAGTCTTACTGGACTTTTCAAGTATTTCTAATGTTTCCTTAAATTTCACTAAAAAGTTTATTCTAAATTATATAAGTCGATACTGTTTAAAGATTCTCATCATCACCATCATCACCTTTATATTTTATAAGAACGTATTGGTTACCTTTTAAAGAAAATCTAACCCATTAAGTAGTAAGGTATATTTTTTCGCCGATGTGCTTTAGTTTTACTCCAAATCGAATAGTTCATAAATATATAGACCTAAATGCTAATCGTTTTTCTTTTCCGACATTTATTTATGTTTGTAACAAAATTGTTGAAAACAAAGTTTACATAGCGCAAACGCGATTAGTTTTAATATGCAGCACCATCAGAATATTTGCATGAAAATCCAGTCCATAAAATCCTACATTACAATAATGGTTTTTGTGTGCACCTTGTAAAAATGCTTCCTTTTCAGTGGATTGTGTAACAAAGCGAATTTTCCCAGATGTAGCTTTCATCTTAATGGATAAAAATCTCCTTTCCCTTTCAGCTTTTTTATCATAATCTTTCTTGTCGTTTCCTTCGTCTTACTCAGTCAGGCTGAGCATGAGACGCCTGAAAGTATGGCTTTGTGCAATCCGGTCATTTGGCATCCCGACCGAGTTGAGCTGTGGAGAAAGTTGAGAAAACACGTCAAGGTTGAATGGGGAGACATTCATAGTCTTTGCAAAAATTGTTCTGACATTAAAAAAGAGGGACAGAATGAAAAAATGCTTACTTGAGATGTTGGAGCAGTCGGGTGGGCCAGCTTCTGAATAGGCACCGCCGGTCTGGGTGCTTGCTTCTGGGTCTGGGTGTTTGGTGCAGGTTGCAATGTGCCAAGCCCTTCCATCTCGATGATAGCTCTGAATGTGGGAGACTTCTGAGGATTAAACTCAGGAAGCGAGTCCGGAACCATATGGATGGGTCCAGTTGCCGCTGGCTGTGCTGGAGGAATATTTTGTGCTTGAGGTAATGGTCTCTGTTGCTGATGATACTGCTGTTGAGGTGCAGGAGCTTGCTGTTGCTGCTGTTGTTGTTGTTGTCCCCTGTGAAATTATTTATTTTCACAACTATTTAATGGGCACACACACGAGTAGGATTTAGATTTCCTCTAAAGAAGATTAGACTTTCTATAAAAAAAGATGCTTAGCTAATTGCTTTGTGAGTTTTTGGGCTTACAGATTGTAACCAGTTTGAACATAAACAGCTTCGGCAACGTTCTGTCTAGAATACAAGGGTTGAGGACTGTTGAATTGGCGGTGCACAACAGCTTGGTTAGAATTCAAATTACCAACGACCGCCTATATAATAGAAATGGGATTTATGAATGGGAAATACAACCTTTGAAATGCGAAACACAATGGAATTGGGGAATGGGGGAACACGAGAACCCTTTACAAAGTTTGTTTCCTACCCTTTGATCAAGCGGTCGAAAAATTGTCGGCTTTTTGCCACTTAATTTGTTATCTACCATGTCTGGTTTAGCTTTTGGAGTAGGGCAAATCAGTGGGGTTGTCCTGTAGGGCTTTTTATCCCCAAAAAAGAAACATAGACATAAAAATCATTGAAAGTTTATGGCTCACGGATAGAAAAAAAAGTTTACCATAATCCTCAAAAAGAAGTAGAAAAACTGAAATGTGTATGAATTTAAATGTGAACCTGAGCTTGGATAACTTCCCGTTCTTTTTCCTTCTCCACGGCCAATTTTTGAAAAGCATCAACTCGGTCGTCAACTGGGAAGCGCGTCACTGGCAGAAATTCAATAGGAGCATTTAGAGCAGCGTTTAGAAGGGGACTTCTCGGTGAAACAGCAGAAGCCATTTCGTCGAGCTGATTGAGGACGCGAGTGAGTCGGTAAGAGCCGATGTCTGAGTGGCGATTTTTATTTTAGAGGATCAAAGGGTTTCGGATGCGTTGCAACGTGACGGTTTTAATATTTTTTATAGCGGTGCAGGTGCAACAATGTTGAGTACGCGATCAAAGGACGTGCATGCAGGCAGGTACGCGTGTTTGTAGTGTGTTTATTTACATAGGCAACATCCACAGCAGCGGCAATAACACGATTTTGATTTCAATCGAAGTAGAAAGTAAAATTATTTTTTTGGAGTGAGCGAATGTTTTCGATGAGCACACGAAACAAGCAAGAGCGAGCACAGTTCCGTATAATTCAACGTTTTTTTTCACAAGAGGCACCACAAAAAAAAGAAAGAAAAATATTGAATATCAGTGCAATATTTCACAAACATACATAAATATAAATATATATAAAATATTTTTGATGCGCATTCTTTCAACTTTTGCACGAGCTTAGTTGCTTTCCCTTCCATGTAATATTAATATTAGCTTTCATATATGTAAACCTACCAGATTCAAGATCTTCCCGATAAATCTAGTTTTCCGTTTTAGTTAATGATATGATGAGCTAGTTTGATTGGCCAGATATAAATTTCTTCACGGTTTTGGGTCAGTCGGTCACAAGACCATAAAGAAATTTATGAGTATAATTTGCACGCACTGTAAGCACTAACCTTGGATTTATAATTCGAAAGGATTAAAAAATTGTCACTTATGTCGCATGCAAGTGGTGGTTCTCGTTTCGTTTGAACAAACTGGAGATGATGTCTCTAAAGGAGCCGAATCGGTGGAATCGAAAAAACAACTAAAACTCGTTTCGACCAAAGGCTTCTCGTAAGGATTAAAAAAATGAGACCTGTGATCCTGAGAATGAGGATGACACAGATGCTTTAGAAAAGGAAAGAAACCCAAAAAGATCTGTAAGAATTACATTCATGAACAGGACAAGGCGCAAATGAATTTCTCACTATATCATTCTATTTTGCAAAAAATAAAGAAATGGAGCAGCGTGTCTTCTGGTATGCATTCAAGATGCATGCTAGCAAATCCTGGTAGCCAAAAAAAATTGACTTGCTCACTTTATTGTAAAATGCGAAATCTGTTTGAAAAAAAACTACGAAATACACATGTAGAACATATTATAAGCCTTTACCTTGTGCTGATTTCAAATAAAAAAATACGGAGCAGAAGACTTTTTGTTTCAGTAAAACAAATGAAATGCATTTCTGCAACAGGAGCCAACAAAAAATTCTTTAGTGATCCTGAGTAGGTATGCTTAGTTCTGTCTAGCATTCATGAGAAAAAATTGAGACGATATAGTATCAATGTCGTGAATTGGTTTTCTTTTTAAAATGGGGCACATTGAGATGATACGAAAACTCCGTGGAATAAAAATTTGTGTATTACAACTCGCACATCAAAATTATCAATAATTTTTTAAACATTTCTGGTCAAGTTTTGTTTAAATTCTCGTGAAATTATAATTGTAGGTTCGGACAGACGTACAAGAAGTCTTTAACAAAAAAAGTGTCCCGTTTCTAGGCTATTTCAATGCAGTTGATCCAATTCACATCATCATCCTTTACAGCTTGTCATAGTTATTTTGAATTGCAGAAAAAAGAACGGAACAGGGATATTAACCAACCATGTGGCTGATAATGGCATTGGAATAGTTCCTCTTACAAAACAGTTCTCACATGCCAGCAATTTTTGTACTTTTTTTCTGAGAAAACAATGCCTAGGTATTTTCTTTGGATGTGTTTTCCTATAAACAAAGAAAGTATGACAAACAGCTGAAGCCTAAAAAACTCCAATTAAATACGTAAAACGAGTATTTTTGCAGAATTTGAAACAAAATGACACGATGCTCGTGCTTTGTTTCTCATTTGCCTGCCTATTTAGTGCACTTGTATTGTTTCTTTTATGTTTCCGTCAGTGGCCTTATTTCAAGAGTTGAGAACATCTTTTTGTTCTTTTTTCTTTTGAAATTTAGTCTCGGTAGGGATTTCTCATTTTCATGAGAATACTTAAATGAAAGAAGTTATAAATGAGTAACTCAAAAGTTTCATGTCATCTTTTTCAGGTGTATTAAACCTAGCCCGAGATGAGGTTGTAAATGACCTTTTGCTGACTAAGTGAGTTGGAAGAGTGTCATCCTGGTTGCCAAGAAAGATTGCCTAGTAAAAATATCTGACTGATTGAATACCAATGTCAATTTTTGAGTACGTCATTCAGTTCTCCGAAAAAAATTGAATCATTATTATTATAACTACAGACGTTTCTAGTTATTCTCCATGTACTTAGGGTTTGTTTCAATGTTATATTTTATAGTCAACTAACGTAACGTAAGTAAGTAAAAGGCGTTGGTTGAAACATGTACGTTTTCCCTAAAGCCTGCGGGTTATTACCATTAGAATGTGAGTGGTGGGACTACAGACTACCGAAGTAGACTCAAACTTGTAAAGTAGGTGTAGATACAAGCCTTTACCCTCGTTTATTATCATCATCTCTCTAACTTTTCTCAGAACTTTCCTTCTATGAACGTGGGCTGATAGATAATGTTCAAGTGGAAGGAGTTCCGATGTAGCTCTAGCTTTGTGTATGTACGATGGTGTGGTGTTGACTTTACTCCACACATTATTTTTAGAAGTCCTTCAAGCGATTCATTCACTTACTTTTTTCGGATTTTATTTCGCGTGAGAAACAAGCATCAAGTCAAATATCTAACAAAATCCTCTGGATTCGAACACTTTCGACTTTCGCTAATCTCACACGCCACTAGATAGTATGTGAAGCACATAGCGGATTTGCTCGACAAGAAGGAGAATTTAAAGAGGTTGAAGTTCTTTTCAATAACCTTGTTAGGAAGCATGAAGAAAAATGAAAGAAAGAGTGATGCGATGATGAAATGCTTCTTGTTACATGTCGCCCACCAAAATTTCTACCATGCAAAACGCCATGTCGCTAATTTATCTAAGCACATACATAATGCAATGCTTTCAAGTACAATCTCATCCTTAAACAGTATTTTTACGTTGTTATCATAAATTACGTAAGACAGTAGACCATTAGTGAGCCATAAAGCAGAAAAATTAAATCTTGCTTGTTTTGCTATTGTCACGTCTAAAGTTGATGTTTTTCTCGGTGAATCCTTTCTTATCTCTTGCACTGATTACTTTTTATTATATTATTATGTCAGCAACATAATGGGAAAAGCAAGGAAAAGGAATTTGCTGAGTCAAGCGTGCTGTTCTCATTTCCCGAAGAAAATATTTAAATGTGTCGTTCTCTTAGCACGTCATCCTCGCGTCATTGATATAATTGTACTTGAGTTTCCGCACATTTCCTCGTGAAGCAACATCACCATGCTTTCAATCCAGTGCAAACGAGAAATGGAATGAGATAAAAGAAAAAAAACTTTCTTACTGTTTGTTGAGGAGTCCAGTTTTCAGTTCCTGCAAGGAAGTTGCCAGTCCAAAAAGAAAAAAAGAATTCTGACGTTTCCTCCTTTTGGTTATCTACAGTTCTCGAGAGAGGAAGTAACGAGTGAAGAAGAATAGCTATTGACGAAGATTGGTCGTTAGTTTTTCATAACGTGTTATGTTTTTTTCCTTCGTCTCCTACTCTTTTGTTTTTGCTTTCACTCGAAAAAGGAAAAAAAGAACAATGCTACAAACTACGCGAGAATTTCGTGGAAGGAAATCTGATTTCCTGGTATTACAAAAAGAACTTCAGTTTCGTTATTTTTTTCTTCGAGGTTATCTCCCAATCCAAGCTTTCAGTTAGACTGAACTTTGATTCTCGAAAGAGGAAAAGTGAGTGGACGGTTAGAAGAGAGATAGGAAAATGCGATAATCAAAAAAAAAAAAATATAGAAAGAGTAGAATCTACCAGTGGTGTCGATAATCGAGCCAAGTGTAAAAAAAAGTTTGCAAAAAAAATTTTTCGCAAGAAATATCTGGAATATATAATGGATTAGGATTGAACTTCAAACGAATGCTTAAGCGTTTCATGCGAGCCAAAGAAAGCAAAAAATTTTTTTTTTGCAGTTCATGGTTCATGCACATAACATTCGTGAGATTCGTACGGTTAGGATTCACGAACACATAAAAAAAATTGATGCGGGAGGAAAAGGAGCATACCGTGAGATCTTGCATATTGCAAAAATGTAGCATTAAGACATAAGTAGTATATTATAATGATAATGATAGAAATGAGTGTGTGAGACTTTTCCCAATGGCCTGTTCATTTGAATGCGGGAACGGGTTGCTCGAATTTACGGGAGAAGACGGGAGGAATAGAGAAAATGCACTTTGTCTTTATGCATTAAATTTTGAGCGAAATAACAGGATTCTATGGTGTACTTGTTATGTATGATATGATGATCATGATGTTGCTTGTTTAATTTCACAGACGCAGTGTGCCTTCTTGTGAAACATGATTTAGATTTTATGTGGTTTCCTTTTCTTTTGACTTTCGCTTACTCATGTGTCGTTATATTTAGGTGCATGCATAAGTGTGCAAATTTCAACCTGATCTCTTTTCATCTTACCCAAGTAAGCATAAGCCATTCCATGCCGTGAATATTTTTCTAGGAAAAAATATACATGTCAAGCGGGCGTGAACATTGTAGAGGATATCTGTTACTTTGAAAACGGTGCTGACGATGAGATAATGGGAAAGATTTTCAAGACTCTTTATGATTTCCCCCTGTTCTTATATTGGAGTGAGGGTTTTGTCTCTCGTGTGAATCTTGCTTGCCAAGTGGACCGTCCTCCTAAAAATAAAATTTCATTTTTTACGTCTTCTTTTCTGTTCATCTTTGCGTATGATGTGATGTACTGCACACATTTAATATTGATAGCTAAAAACTATATAAACGTTTTCGAGAATTTTTTTTTCTGTCGGGTTTTTTTATCAAATAGTAGCTGCGATGGAAACATGTTTTCAATATTTATATGGAAGAGGTTAGTTTGGCAAAACTTTTCCAATATTTCTGTTTTGTTGAGTAAAAATTGCGAGACAAAACTTCGCTTTCAGGAACTGCGGTGACTTTTGACTCGCAGCATGAAACAAAACTTCGCGAATTGGGTTGGTTTGAATATCATTTCAATTGTTCCTTTAATTTTAATAAAATCATTCATGGGCATTTAAGCACACTTAATGCAGCATTCATGTTAAAGAATTTATCTACAATATAAAAAATGAAATATCCTGATTGTTGTGGAAAATCGTTACGTTGATGGCCCATTAAAAAGTACAAGCTGACGAAACATTAATAACGCCTGTAAAACCTTTACAGATGAGTAGGAGGAAAACACATAATTTTTCTACACCATTCCTTCTACTTTAACTTAATCATGTTTTCCAACTGGCAATGAAAATGGAAATGGGCATGCACCATAATTTGTTTACGTGTGCTAAATTGTATGCCATGTTCAGGCGTCCGAGATTAGTTTGTGTTTGTTTTTTTCGTGTGGGAGATGCAAATGGAAAAAATTGGGTTACCCAATTTCCCGATTCTCTGTTGTGATTTGTTGCACATTTCCTTCATCTGAATTGATTGCACGTAGTGCGTTTATGCCACAAAACCAGACCAGAGACAGCTTCTGCTTTTTAAGCATGTGGTATGGTAAATGTTTTGGTTCTGTAGCCACACAGCGTCGTTCAACAGAATGCTTTTGTTTCTGTAGTTTAGTTTCAAGTATTTTAATTTAGGGAGATTTTCTTACAAAAAAGATAAATCTCAGAGAAAGCGGCTAGCACTAGAAATGTCTTCTGCACTGCATGCGATATGGGATAAATTCATATTTTCTCATCGTGTTAGATTTGATTGGAAAGGAAATCCTTGAACGATATGGGGGATATCGTAAATGGGGATCATGTGTTGCCCTAAAATAACTTGTCAAATCTGAAGGTTTTACACAAACATAACTCATGAAATTGTTATGGAATTATTCTGCAAAAAATTTAAACAGTTTCTACAAAGAAAGCTCTGGAACACTCAATTTGACCAACCAGATGCGTTTCTATCTTTAATTCTTACTTGAAAAACGGAAGCTGAAGCTGCCTTTCTGTTGAGTTTCTGAAGCTCTGATGATAAAATACAAAATCACGGAATACTCAAGTCATCTGAGTATAAATATTATTGTTATATTCAAATGCAACATGCATCTACCAATAAAACGGTAATCTAGTGACACCCACGAGATTGGTGCAGTGTCACTTTATATTTGTAAAAGAAACAATTTTATTTTTCATACATGTCTTCCTTATGTCACGATCCCTATTTGAGAATGTTAAGAAGATCATCATGATGACATTTTATAGATCTAACTAGAAAAGCGAGCAAACACTTCGTGTCGAAAGGAATCTGGGTTTTATTAGAATCCCAATCCTATATAACTACGTAGTTTATTTGTCTGCCTATTTCTTCAAATCCTGTGCAACATTCCAAAGAGATTGCGAAACATGCCAATGAATCCATAATGTTTCTTCATTTTCGTATCTCTTGACTCGTGCTATTTTCTGTTTCTTCACCTTTACAAAATATACTACAGTAGTAGTTCCGTGATCATGAATTTGCTTTTTAAAGAAAATCAGAATTATCAGCTAAAATCTACGTTTTTCAGTAGAATTAGCTTGAAACAAAAGTAAGTGTTCTTAAGTTTGTTGCTTATGTTATGTTTGTTGGTTATGTATAGCAGGATGAATAGCAATTTCATTCAAGTCAGACTGACTCAATAATAATATTGTTGGCTTGGGTGCAGGACGGAAACACGAAAGAGGAATACGTGCTGAGCGGATTTTGATGAGAGTTGTTGAAAGGAAAATGATGAACGATTTTAGGTTTCACACAAATGTTTAACCGATGAGATCAAGATCTTGGCAGTGATGCATGGCGAAATGAAACATTGAGACTCATCTATCGATACAAATATTGACATCAAGTACGCACGAGGCCTAAACATTAGGACAATTAACAGAGGGAAAATACATGTAACAAGTACCCACTGCTAATATGTATATTAAAAAAAATAATCAAATAAATTGTCAACAATGTTTTTGTTTTTTTTTAATTTGCGCGATTAAAAATGTTTTTGTTCCGTAGCTTCCAATTCAATGATGCATATCAATTCTTTCTACTTGCCAGCCTTTCCGCATTCTTTTCTTGAACCCTTTGGGAAATTGTCAAGGGAGTATATCCAACCTCACCTCTTCATAATACTAATGATATGGTGCAGGAAACCAAAAAACTTTCATACAACGCGGATTACATAAGCGTAAGGAATAAGCGATTTCAAAATTCTTAGCCATGCCATAAATATATCTTAGCATTGCAAAGAGGCTGGACTATTTAATTTATTTATTACTGTAGAGTGAAACAAATGAGAATAAGAGAATTCGCCATCTCGATCAGGCTGATACCATAAAAGCTTTATCTTGCAAAAGCAGAGAATTCATCAAGAGTGGATTTTGTAAAGGATGTGCTCACTCACGACTGAGATTTGCTTTCTCAAAATGAAAGACCCTGAACTAATTTGATAAAGGAAGTATGTGTATTATTACTCATAGTCAAATAATTTGACATTGAAAAGGCAAATGGTTTTAGCTTATTTTGTATTGAAGCAAAATGAGAATTGATTTACTTGCATGGAAAAATGTGAGACTGATCTTTTAGTTACAAAAGCTGGTGTCTTGTCGTGAACCCCTGGCAAAATGTTAACGATGTTACAAAGGGAGCGATCTAGTATTACTGCTCATAAACATAGAAAGTAGCCGGTAGCCTAGGAGAAAGCCAGACTGTGAGTGCCACCAACTTTGAGTAGATGACTCTCTCGACTTTCTTAAGCCCATCGTTCGACCGTTCTACTTCGAACATGACATAACTAATGATATAGATGGGTATGTATTATGAATTCCACAATCACACATCATTCTCCGCGGAACCGTTTGGTTTGTTGCATCTTTTACACTAGATAAGCAACTTCAATTAAATACTTTCACAATTCCATTGAGAAGCAAAGATATTAATTTTATTCTTGTAAGACGTCGCTGACTCCTAAAAAACTCAGTAAGATGTCTCCATCACCTATGTAAAGCAACAGAAATACACGATTACGCTATAATTGTAGAATAATTTAAATTTCAAAACTCACTGTGAAATCGTCAAAAGCCATAAACCATATTATTGCATTCGTTAAAAGAATATTACAATCCTGTAAAATATGAAGATATGTTAAATGTTAACTATATAGTTTGCACTTAAATACTTCGAATAAATTTTTTGAAAAAATCTCATTTTATCCCGTTTTCAAGTAAAAATGAACCAAAAAGTTCCCCATAAGTAAACATTCTTTATGTTATGGTAAAATTGTAAAAATTTCAGAAATTAAAAGTAGTGTAGTAATTGAAATGAAACCAAGAATTTTATTATATATTCTTATTATTACTTGAATGATGGATGGATGGATGAGTTTCTTGCGGGCTTTTATCACTCCCATTCGAATTTTTGCACATTTTTGACCCACAAATAAAAACTTGTGTTATCTTGTGAATTTTAAATGAAATTTTATGGTAGGGATCTAATATTTTCTAAAGTATTAATGGGAGTTTTTTTTACAACACAACTATAGGGTATTAAAGTGTGAAATACATGCTCATATGTCATACGTATTATACGTAGGCGGAAGTAATCAGTTGGAACGTCGGCATAAAAACCGAGTATGACGGTATGCCGGAGCAAATTTCTATGAAGAAACCTTAATAATGCATTGAATTTTCATTGAATTGGGTTATTTTTTCGAGATTGTATGGTTATTTACTCTAGAATCCATGGATTCGGGGAGATGTGCTAAATATAATAACTTGTACTTGGTAACAAAGGAACGCCAGAGATTGGAGGAGGTACGTCAATAGTCAACAAAGAAAAGTTGTAGGTGGGTAGCAACAGTGATCTACGAAGGAATTCTTTTGAATTTGTCAACTTGTCAAGCGTTGGTGGAACTACACATTTAGGTATTTGAATCTTGATACTCAAAATTAGAAAAACATCGAGGCGTTCTTCCAATGCGTGTCGGTCTTTTTTGCAGCGAGTTTTTCAAATTTCGTTATGATAGAAAAATTACCTTGTTAAAAACGTATTCTTCCATATCTAAACGTACGATATGTATGTATCTGATATCTTTATCATTTTTCACAAATTGTTTTAGCAAAAAAAATTATCATACTCTATTTATAAGGAAGTCAGAGGTGGGACTCCTGTTTGCAGTAGTAAGCATTTGTGACTCCAAAGCAAACAATACAGCGTTCTGAATCATTAATTAGCAATAACAAACGAATACATAAAAAACACTGAAGTATGAAGTAATCGCCCACCCCGGATTTCTTTAAATCGAATCCTATCAAGCGCTATTATAATCAAAGGAAGTGCTAAAATTATTGCTTGCATTATTCATATCATTATAATTTTTATTAAAAATATCCTATTATTGTTTTTTGTTTAATTTTATGCCGTGCTAAGGTCCTACTTTGTTTGGCTTTATATCGATATATTTAAGTATATAGACAAAATCAATGCATATAATGACGTACACGCTTTTTTGTACATTATTTTGCGGAAGAAAACTTGCTTTATTCGAATTCTAATTTATATCACCATTATATTAGAATAAATCTGAAGCAGTCACAAAATTTGTGATTTTTTGTTGGAATCTTGGTCTGCACTTTGTTACTGAACCTCAAATAAAAAAATCTACGAAAAGAAACCAAACTTTTTTCCTCTTAAGCAGTCAAAGCAAACTAACTCGACTCATTTCTTTTTAGTAAGTTGAGTCGACAAACATCGGTAAATATGTAACAATAATAATGAG
>JAHZMX010003136.1:0-11416 GCA_027743895.1 Seira musarum
ATTCTTTCGTGGTTTCTCACTAACACAAGTGTAAACGGGTGAGTAAAGTAAATTAAAAGAAGAAATTGTGAGACCCTTTTTTAAATATTTAAAACTATTTTTGCCTAATTTATTACTTTACATCTGCCCCACCAGCACATAATTGCTGGTCTATTTTGCAAAATCCCTCATTATTCTCCATCTGCAAATATAATGATTTGTTTGAGTGTTTTTCAAAAGGTTTTATTTTTTCATTTGCTTGAAAATGTGTAAATATTTTTGCAACTGTCTGAAAGTCTGACTGAATTACTGAATTCTTTGATGCATTTGAATTTGAACCGTAAGCTTTGCTACCGTAGTGGATAATGGTGAAACAAAATTTGCATTCTTCACCGGTCTCATGTTCACCTTATCGAAATCATATGCAGCTTCCTTCTCCGTCTTGGGAACGGATGGACGAACGTGCATGGAAAGTTACCAGTTGGATTGTCTGTTCTGAAAAAGATAACAAAGATGGGTTTTATAGAAATGCTTGAGTCTTGAAGTCATTTAACACTCGACGTGTCTCTTGTAGATTCCTTGGATTTGGCTTTGAGTGTGAAAAGACCTTTTTTATTCACTAAAAAGGCTTGATTTCTCATGTGAAATTTAACTGTAGATATTTAAGGAAAATAGGTTTTACGTCTCACTTGCTTCCACCTCTCCTTATTCATTCCTCCTCTTATCTTTTATCCGTTTCGTACGCAGGAATTGAGAAGAAATCGAGTTCGTATCACTTTTTTCATGCAAAAACACAAATTCTCGTTTCTTCTTCTTCTTCGAGTCGTGAGAATGAAAAGTAAAATGTTTAGAAAGGCTCGGCATTGTCTCCGCTTCTTCTTTACTCATGATCTTTTTCTTTCTTTCTCTCTCTTTCTCTTTGTTAACGTTATTTTCTCAAAATTTTTACATATATCCCAACTAATACTTAAGGGAAAGACGAAGGCGAGAAAGGAAGAAAAAGGGAAATGGGCAAGTCGATTTGACGAGCGAATCAAGAGACAAATGTATCAAATGGGATGTAGAGACGCGAGAAACTCTTTCTACTTTAGTTTGTTAGCATATAAGGATGTAAAAAATATAAAGCATGACAAAAAATAAAAAACCGCTAGTCAGTCACAAAAAAACGAGAAAGGGAAAATCACCTTTTTTCTTTAAATTTGCGTCTCTTCTCTTTATTCTTTTTCTTTCTTGTTCTCTAGTCTCTCTCTAACTAGAAAGTTGTAAGAAAGGAAAAAAAGTCCCATGTAAAAAAACAGCGATCACCACACACCACCACCGTCGCTTCAATTTTTTTATTCTCAGCTTGGAAAAGTAAAGTTGTTTCATAATGTAAAATGTAGTTTCGTGTACCTATTATGTATAAATATAAAGTAAAGTAAAAGTAAGTAAAGCGGACTTGATTCGACGTCTTTTGGCGTCAATGATGATGATGGTGATGATGATGCTGATGCGGGAGACTGATTTTTTTCCTCCAGTATTGTATATTGTGTGTTGCGTTTAAGATCTCTCCGTAGGTGTTGCTGCTGCTGTTGATGATGATGATGATGATGGAAAAAGTATGGATGGATTGTCGGATTTTTGTTCTGGGTGAGACATGAATTTTCGATTACAGGGTTTTAGGCTCATGGCATGCTTTCAAGGCAGAATGATTTTTCAATAAACACGCTTGAGTTCGTTGATTCCAAAAAAAGAAAAGAGAGAGAAAGTTAAAAGCCTTTACAGTCTTGCGACTTTTTATTCTTTACTAGTTTGGATAATGCATAAAAGGATTTTTTGGGTACAAAATCATCAGAAATGATAGCAAATGTAATGTATTTACGTATGCAATCGAAATGTTAGTTGAAATGTATTGTATTACTCCAACATTTGCGTATTCAAACTGAAACAAAATACTAATCTAATATCACATCATAGATTCACAAGTTTTTAATTGTTATACAAAGTTGGAAAAAATTAGTTTAGATTCTCATGTGTTTAATATTGCCACGTACATGAAGTAGCTAATAACCCCACTACAGGGTTTATCGATTGAAGATGATGTCCACTCAAGGAAAAATTTCCAATCTCCAACAGTTATTTGAAAATTACCAAAGACATTCGAGTCGAGTATGTACAACGATGTAGTAAAGAAAGGGAGTAAATCCTTTGTACCCATTAGTAGCTCCATTAAGAACCGCACATTTTATCCCATGTCCTCGTTTTACTTTACACGGACTTTTTTGTCGTTTTTATACCTTCTTGACAAAAATTCGTTTAAATCCCTATCTTAACTTCCTCTTGCTTCCTCGTTTGCTTCTTCAAGATATTTTTTCCCAGTCGGTGGTACTCCCATGCTCCCTACACATGAAGTTCTCTGTATTTCTTCAGGTATTTATGTGTTTTTGTAGAACTGTTGCCAGTTAGTTGTCTTTCGATTTCCAGACTGGCCTCCTTGATTCAGGAGTGACGCGTGTATAGAATACGGGCAATAAAAGGAGGTCTTTTTTATTCGCTCCTTAGCTTTGCTTTCCTTGTTTCTTGAGTCAG
The DNA here is from genome assembly GCA_027743895.1 of Seira musarum. Taxonomy (NCBI): domain Eukaryota; kingdom Metazoa; phylum Arthropoda; class Collembola; order Entomobryomorpha; family Entomobryidae; genus Seira; species Seira musarum. Next base: position 2,548 of record JAHZMX010003136.1, read on the forward strand.
AGGCGTGAAAAAAGATGGAAAATCCATACTTCTCGTAGAATTAAAACTAGTTTTCCTCGTGTGTGTCCACCGTTGTGGACAATCCTTTCGATTTGACTGAGAGCTTGTGTCAAGTTAAATTTTCTGCTGGTGGAGCTTTCCCTCCATCTCACTCAATCCTTTCCTTCTTCCCTGTATATCGTATTCTTCTTAATCTTTTCCTTCAAATAAGCCTTCCTTCTTTTTCCTACTTTTGCATTTACTAATGGATTTTGCTCCTTCATTCTTTTTAGTAAGGGTGAGCTGCTACGCTGGCCAAAAACATTATGGTGGAAATCCTTATTTCGTCTTTTGGAAATAATTCTCTGAAAAGAGTACTCGAGAGATTGAATCGGTGATCCAGAAGATTTTTTATAATGACGGGTTTCTCTCTTCAGGTAAAGGATATTTTTAGGAAAAAAGACTAACATAAATGTAGGTATTGCTATTTGTGAAAGATGTTATGATGTGATATGTCAGCGTATTGTACACTTCTATAAAAATTAAGTAATCAATGTTTTTAAAGAAGAAATAGGGGAGATTTGACATCATGTACAAAGCAGCGCAATATGGTCGAAGCCACAAGCCCATATTATGGTACTGCGATGGTCATCGTAAAACAATTTATTGCCCAAACCTTTAAATAATGGCGAAAGAGAAAAAGATAAAAACTTACTTACATTCTAGTTAGAAGAGAGTTTCTTTAGGTATAAGTGCGTATTTTGACATGACATGTGTATGGAAAAGGTAGAAAAATTAAATGGAATGATTTGAAGAAACGGAAAGGAGGGGAAAGACATGCAATTTGCCAAGTCTCTTCTATTTTCTTGACTTTACCTTATAATTAGCATTTCCCACAAAGAAAAATAAAAGATGAAAAATTTAATGATCAGGACCAACCACGGACTCAAGATAAGCGTCCCGCCGTCTCATCTCGGTATTTATGTCATTGTATGAAATGATGATGCGTAGGGAATAGGGAATTATGTTTAGTTAGGGAGATGAAGCGAATTAAATGTCGCCACATGGTTTTACACTTAACATTTCTTGATGTACATGGTGTAGCCAACTGATAGAAAATATTGTGTGCATCAGTCCAAATCTCCAGCTTTCCTTGACTCATTCATTCGAAACTTGAAAACTAAAAAAACGAATGTAATATGCATTTACGTCAGAGTTGCTCTGTAATTTACTCTCAACCACTTTAATTTTGTAAATTGCATTAGCGTACCCATGTATTGTATTCCTCCACGTATAGGCTTGTAATCCCTGTTCTTAAGAATATTAGAATTATGAAGTCGTCAATCAGTAAAATGAAAATGATTTGAAATGATGTCTTGGATGGCGTCAATAAAAAATTAAACGGGAGAATATAGAAGGCTTTACGTTCCAAAAGTTGGATGAATTTTTTAAAATGTCAATAAATACTGCTCGGATTTTCAAAAATAAATATTTGCAATTAAAAGATGTATCTGCATTTAGAGACTTCAAACGAAGAACATCAGACAAATAATAGTGCACTGTGCTGCTCATCACAGAACGTTTTTTATCATTTCCATGCGTACATGGATTGGAATCCTCCTTCTTCTTTTTCTCTGTTTCCGTTGCTCATCTCCGTTATGTCGGTGGTCTGTTCGTTTCTCGTGAAACTCGAGACTCGTGTGCGTGATGGATATTCTCTCTCATTACTCATTAGCACTCATCTATCTTTACTCACGCATTGTATTCTCTCGGGTATTCTCCGGTTGGTTTTGTAGGCACGCCTAAAGGAAATTTCTCGAGACCAATGAATGCCGTCTCTGACTCTTGCTTCGTCGCAGAACAATTAAAACGTTAGTCTTTTGTTCTAATTAGCTCTCCCCTAAAACAAGAGCGTGTAATGCTGGTTTGCACTTTTCACACGCGAGTGACCAATCCGGAAGGGAAGCGTTGGAGGAAGGGGAGCTTATAATATGTGGCTTGGTCATTCTGACGCAAAAAGTTTTTTTGGTTCGTGTCCATTGCTATTGCTTAACTGCAGTGAGTGGTCTCAAACCTTATTAAACATCTGGACTGTCTTGATGCAGAAGCCAGATGCTTTACTGGTGCAATTATGTTCAATCGAGGAAACAAAATGGCTTAATTTCGTTGCTGAATATATTGTTCCAGCAATGGAATCTCATTAAACAAAATTATCATTTCTTGTATAAAAAAGTATCTGAGTAATTTGTTAAAGATAATCTGTTGAATTGAGGTATCTTTCATAATATAATTTATTGAGGTAATAATTAATAACGGACAAGGATGAAAAGTTAAAAAAAATCGGGGCAAAGTGAGAATAAAGTAGTCCACTAAATATTTCAGACGTGTTCGATTGTAAAATGTTTTAGTATGAAGATAACGATTTTATTTAAGTGAGAATGTCATAGGTGTCAATAAGGTCCGATTTTTTACAAACTCGTGGTGATAACGTAAACACGACTAAAACCATCATCGCAATCTTCTCAGCCTTCGTCTTGAGATGATATAAACGTGGTCGAACGCGAAGAAAAAAACTCATTTCCCATTATGCCTTTTAGAGTCGCTTTCATCAGATGATGGATCATGATAGAATATGAGACGAGAGAGAGAGAGAAAGAGAATCAATTTATAATGGACGTGAAGTGAAGCGACTGAGAAGATGAAGAGAAAAAAATAGAATGCAGGAGAAAGCCTCTGGTAGCTGATAAAACGGAGCTGCATAAAAAATCATCGTCAATTTTCATTCCAACCAACCTCCTTCTTTACATTTTTATGGACATAGTGGAAGAGTTTCGAATATGCATAAGAAATGAGTCTTCTTGAGAATTTCCATGCATGCAAGGAAGCAAACATATCAGCATTTTTTTCGTCCCCCCTCTTTCCAACCATTCATTCCAATTTATATTGATGCCTATTTATTTTTTGGGGAGAGAAAGGAAGGATATTGACCGATCTTTAAAAAATGCTCGGGTGCGTACGTTGTTAAAAAAGAGGAAAGGCAAGCAAGGGTGGTGGAATTCATTTGCTGTACTACTACGATGTGAAATCGTCGAACGGTGGTGGTGGTAACTCTAGTGGTTTTTTTTCTCGAGGATGCTGATGGGAAAGGAGGCTGATGATGATGACGCTAAGTAGTAAGTATGGAAATTGAGAAAAGAAAGGCTTGCCTTTTGCACTGCTTAAAAAGTACAATGGGTAACATGGATGGTGATGGTGGCGGTAGGCATTTTTTTGTCCTAACTCAAAAAGTATGAAGTTTCACATGCCAAGAAGCAGACGAGGTAAAAAAAAAGAAAGTTGAAAGTTTCTAAGACTTAACGTAGCGTATTTTACATATTCCCTATTGCTGGGTTTGGTTGGTCCGGCTCGGCTATGATGACTGAAGTTTAATAATATACAATAAAGAATCGATATAGGAGCATTCCTTAATGTATAGGTATTAAATAATATAAAAAGTTTTTTCTTCTTCCAAGTCCATATAAGTATGTGGACTGGAGTTGAAATAGCCAATACTTAAGCACGCCGACGAGACGAGATCCTATTTGGAGAAATGATTTTGCATACTGTTTTGAACAAGCTTTCCCCTCTTTCCCTTGCGGGAGTGAATAGACTACTCTGCGGTAGTAACTGAAGTAATAATGTATTCTCATTGGCATCACTGATCTAAAGTTTCTTTCCATGGATCGATAAATGGAAATGGGAAAGATGTTGTCGACTAAAAAAAAGTAGTGGACCGATGACTTTGGGGCATGATGCATTGGACGATTAAAAATAGCTTCGATTGCAAAGTGTTGTACCATTTTCAGGCAAAGATGGTTGATTATATGAAATAAATGTCGGAAATTGAATGGAGTCAGGCAGGATGCATGCATAAGCATTATAATGTTCAGCTTTTCGGAAGATGACGAATCAAATGTCTTAATTTGTATATGAAGTGGACGAGAACGAAATGGGGCAAAGCTATATTATTGCATAGCTTTACAGAAGTATTTTAGAGGGCATTTTTTAGATTAATTCGCTCCTTCCAATTTTTTCTTCATGCTTGGATTATCACCCTTTTCATTTTCATTAATGTTATTTGATTTTTTCTAACAGATTATTAGGCCGGGGTTCAATGCAGGTTTTCTCACAGCACCAATTTGAGAGACTGATAGATTATCGATCAAATAATACAAATAACGAATTAAACGGAAGCCTATTGGATATTGGAGCTGGAGACGGCTCAACGACAGACCAAATGGCTCCCTATTTTAAACAAGTATATGTTACGGAAATGTCAACGACAATGAGATGGACATTACAGAAGAAAGGATACACGTAAGAATAAATACAATTTTGGTTTGAAATTTTTTTTATTATAAATATAAATTGATTAAGCGTCAACATAAGTAATTTGTTAATTTCAGATTACTAGACGTGAGTGAGTGGGCTTCTAACGAAATTCAGTACGATGTAATTACCTGTCTCAATGTTCTTGACCGCTGTGAAAAACCAATAACTTTACTCAACCAAATCCGGGCTTCATTAAAACCAAATGGTATAGCCGTTTTAGCATTCGTCATTCCATTTAAACCCTATGTTGAGTTTGGTAAGGGAAAATCTAATTCCTTTGATGTTATTGCTTATGTATATCATTATGAGTTTTTAATTTGTCTATTTGATAAATATTTTGAAAATAGGACAGGATAAACTTAATCTCCCGGCTGAGGCGCTAAATATACATGGTGAAACGTATGAACACGAGGTCAACAATTTCGTAGAAAAAGTACTGAATCCCTTAGGGTGGGATTTAATAAAATGGACCAAGCTTCCGTACTTGTGCGAGGGGGATATTCAACAAGCGTTTTACTGGCTTGATGATGTTATACTTGTAGTCAGGCCTAAAAATACTTCCGTTAGTAACCTAAGCCCAAATGACTCTTGTCCCAGTCCTACATCGACAGCTTCAGTTTCAGTTACGATTTGTAATGAGAATGAATAATAGAAAGTCTGACTGAAACCAATGATTCCTTATATACCATCGTATGAATTTAAACATTTTTGCAATTATAATTTACATTACTCTTCTACGATTGAAAAAATATCCAAGATAGCTTTATACAACTGAAATAATATAAATAATATTTTTATCAGACAATCCATAATAAACAAATAAATAAATTTTTACCAACCCACTCTTAAAACGATGATAAGAGTCTTGAGGTGTATTACCTACACAAAGATTCACTAACTAGATAAAGAACGATTTTTTAAGACGAATTGATGAATTCAGGTTTTATAAAGATTATAAATGTTAATATTTAAAGAAATTCACGTACTGTCAAATTCTTTGTTCATATTGCATAAGCAGTAGTTTCGTATTCATATATTTCATAGGTATTAAAAAAGAGACGGTACAAACAAATAATTCCTCAACAATCAAAAAGTTTTTCGTTCGCAAGATTTCATAGTTTAAGTGTTTTCAAATCGAAAGTTGTAATGAGAAACCTTAAACTGTGCTAATTGCTAATTTACATTAATTAATAAAAAAACCAAACGTTAATCAAAATCAAATGTCGTGTTTATATTCACATTTCACGACTACCAAAGTGTAATGATAGAATACATATAATCAAACGAACAAAAGATATGTACGTAGATTATGATTATACAGTTACGGTTACATACTTTTTTATGCGATTTAGTTACATTAAAACGAAACGAGTTTACTAAAGTATCTTAACTCATTATCAATGATATGCTAATGATCTATCTTAGTACGTATGGAAAGCGACGTAAAAAAAGTAACCAATAAAATTATTTTGTCCAAGACACCTTGGGTATATCAAAATGTTCCGTCAAATTGTCGAGGTGCTTATTAAATTCTTCCACGCGATTCTTATGAGTCTTTGATGCCTTTTCCATAATCCATTTCTCCTTCTGTAAACGCAAAATCGAAACAGAATTAGTATTTGTCCACACAACCATGAACGATAGTCTCTACAACGAGTCCAAAACATCTGCATCCCATTGTTGTCACCATTCTTAAGACTCTACGACTACGATTGACTAATTCTAATAATATAATAGCTCAGTTCATCCCAAGTTTACTAATTAAAACTAAAGAAAAAGTGGGTATGAATACTCTGTTTGGAAACTCGTTGTACGTAGTATAGTTATAAAAAATGTTGCGATAAGTAGCAGTGGAAAGTGAACTTACAATTTTCTCTTGTTGTTTGATAACTCGAAGTTCCGCTTTAGTTTTGTTCATCAAAGGGTTTCTTTCTCGAATTTTTGCTTCAATCGCAGCTTCAATATCTTGTTCAGTATCCCCGCCGCCACCTTTTTTAGACACAGGTGCATCCAAGATCTTCTTCTCCTCCTTCTTCTTTTTCTTCCTACGTATTTCAAAACAAAATCCAGCATTTTATAAACCTGAACTTTTGTTTCATTAAAGTCTTCATAATTGAATGAAAAAGTTACTTACTTTTTTATAGCAGGATCTAATTTCTTCAGTTTGAGGGACCCTGACTTAGGAACGATATCGTATTCTGAAGAACTCATCTTTTCTAAAGTTTGAAAAATAACTTGAACTATGAATTGTTATGTAATGCTTAATTTAAAACTACGTTTATTCCACAACCACAATTAAAGTCTATGAGATAATATGATAATTTTGAGAATTTTTGAGTGGAACCCTTTTAAAATTATTCCCAACACTTGTACTATTTTGTGAAAAACAGTAGTTCTCTCGATACTAATGTTGATGCTTGTTGGTGTTGGTGTTGCCAAACATCCTTCTTCTTTCTAGATCAGCTGCGAACCTTACAGAAAGTGAGCAGCATAAGTATATAAGTGACCAGAATGTTGAATGGTTATTCTTGCATGTCCGTCTGCCCATCATCTAAAATCTAGTATGACAGACGAAGAAATACAGGTTGTTTTTTGACAATCTAATCACCAGTCCCAAAAAATCAAAATAAACCAACTTTTACATGTATTTTTTCATTTTCAAACTTACTTTAATTTGTTAGTCTCGCAAGCATGTCGCGCAGTAAACATTTTTGCAACTTCATTACATTCCCTTGTGAAATGGCGAAGCATAAATAAAGAAAAATAAACCAACTTTTATATGTATTTTTTCATTTTCAAACTTACTTTAATTTGTTAGTCTCGCAAGCATGTCGCGCAGTAAACATTTTTGCAACTTCATTACATTCCCTTGTGAAATGGCGAAGCATGAAGAATGCATAAAAACTCCTCTCATTTTGCCCCAATCCCAACCAAGCGATAAGCAACTCTCCAGAAAGCCTTCTTCATTTTTAGCATCTAGCGCTTGGTTTTAAATATAAAGTGGCTTGTTTGCAATAGCGGCTCGGCTCAGTATAGTGCGGCATAACACGTCGGCATTTGTTGTGATTATCGTGACAGAAATAATTTTAAAATGCATTTTAATTAATTTTTAAATGAAGGTTTAAAATATAGTGTCAGTACGATACAACGGGCATCGGGGACGAATGAGGTGAGCTTCCATTATATTTTTTTTAAATCTGCCTACCTAATTTGATTTCTGTTGTTGAATATGATATGAAGATGAGAGTCATTACAATGATTACAAAATAAGGGCTAAGTCTATGACACCTAATGATATAACTTTTTATATCTTTATGAGCTATGATTTTCTTTTTTCAAATCTTTTAAATCCTCAGCATCCACAGTTAAAATGAAGATGAGAGTCATTACAATGATTACAAAATAAGGGCTAAGTCTATGACACCTAATGATATAACTTTTTATATCTTTATGAGCTATGATTTTCTTTTTTGAAATCTTTTAAATCCTCAGCATCCACAGTTTTAGGTACTGAATCGTTTTAACGAAGACGGAAAAACGTTTTATTTTACAGATAATTCCAACCCGGTGAGGAAACGAGATATGAAATGATTCAGCTGTCCCTGTAACTTATAGGCTGCTGTAGAAGGTGGACCTTGACTTCACGAGTTGTCTGGGTGTGAAGTTAAGCCAAGACGCTAAAATAATCATTAACCATGCATCTATACAACTTGACTCTCCAGGTAAATGATAATTGATAAGCCCAACATTGCTCTATTACATATATGTAATTTAATATTATCGTTTATGCCACAGTATGGCATAAAAATACTAATTTCGCCTTTTGTATTTAATATGGTTATTTTAATTTTGCATGGTAAAACTTCAAACTATAACAAGCAAGAAGCAAGTATATTTCATGGCTGGTACTTGGGATGCTATCATTATCATTATAGTTATGCAACATGATATGATATACGAACGCCCGGCCTTTTAATTAAACAGTTGACCTCTTCTGGGGTACACGGTGTAATACCGTATCCTAGTTGGCTATGGTTTTGGTGATTTGAGCCTATCATATCATAGTTGTTCTGGGAGTCCTGGGACTGCTTCAAGGGTCGGTACTAAATTCGATTGCGCTGATATATATTGAAGTTTTATTATGATGAGGTTAGTGTGGTGTCAAGCTTTCCAATAATACGTGATGGTGATGATATTCTAAAGAATAAGGTCGAGGTCTATGAACTTGGTTGTGATTAATTCTGATTCTGAATTCCGTATGTATTTGGAAAAAAGCTTTCAGTCAAGCATTTTCTTTTTTACAATATTGTTTATTGCCGTATAGAATGAAACTGATCTATGAATTGTACTAAAAACTCTCAACTTTTGACTTTAGATTACATCATTGTTGGATCGGATTCCGGAAGAATCGTAATTCTAGAGTACAACCCTACAAAGAATGCATTTGAAAAAGTTCATCAAGAGACGTTTGGTAAAAGCGGATGCCGACGAATAGTACCAGGACAGTACTTGGCGATTG
>JAHZMX010003137.1:9451-20209 GCA_027743895.1 Seira musarum
GATTGGAAAAGCAATCGGAGAATTTTGTTCTCCAGCGAGATGAGCTGATTTTTGTCTGAATTGATTTGCGTGATCAGGGCTTGTCTCTGCGTTTCTAGGTCGGGCCTTTCCAGTCCCACGACGTCTCCCAAAAGCTGATCTTCCAATCCGGATTGTGTCACAGTAAAATTGATTATGGTAACCTTGATACAGACTTCCGGCATGTAATGTGGATTTGCCAATTTCGTGGTCATGTACAACCTAAAATTCATGTCATAGTCCACATCCTGATCTCCCAACTTGATCAATGCCCTCCCATTCTTCACAAAAATCTGTCGAAGTAAAATGGGCTCCAAAGCGGGTTCCAATGCTTCCTTCACCTCCTCAATCAAGCAAGGATATCCCAGCCTAATGCAATTCTCCAGCGTCCGCATAAAAGTGCCATCCGAGAATTTGATGACCTTCAGATGGCGGTCAGCCTCTTGAGCCCTAATCCAACGGTTCGCCTGATCCTGTGGATCAATCATCAATGGCCACCGTTTCCCCCTTGTTGCGAGAATCGCATTCTCTGTTGAAGTCAAATCCTTTGGAAGGCCAAAGCTGTTCCAAACACGGACTTCGAATGGGTCTGCAAAACTCACGAGAGTAAAACCTGGAGACACGGGAATCTGGAGTTCCAGGCATCGTTCCACCCACAGTTTCACGAGTTCATTGCGATAGTCACTTGTGAAGGCACCGTAATAGGCGATGCAAGCGGAAGCTACGAATACGTCACCGATGAGATTCACCAAATCTTCATCAAACTTTTCAACTGTTTCGCCCCACCTCACTTGTTCGGATGCGAGGGCTGTGGTGAGACGACCAGCACGACGAAGGCGAGCTGCAGTGAGTTCCATGTTATCCTCAAGATCTTGCTTTTACCTTCATTGAGGATTCATATTTTTGCTGGAGACTGGCAATTTTCTTTTCAACCTCGTTAAGTTGGTCTTGCTTTTTACGCAGGGTTTCCATTACTTGGTCCAGTTCCGTTTGAGCGGTTACGTACCTGAAAACAGAAGATTCGGAATCATTTATGAACAATTGTTTTTTTAAAACACTTAATGGCTAACTGAATGAGTAGTATTAAAAAAATTAGTTTCCAAACGTTCAATCAAAGCTTGACATGCACTTGGTGTTTTGGAATTCGCATTTCAGCAATCATCTACTTCTTAAAGAAAACCAAAATTGCTGAACTGATATAATTATGGATTGCTTGTCTGACAAAAGACAAATTATTTTTTTAAGTCAGCCTAAATGTTCTCATTATTGTCCACGATTGAGTTATAGCATATAGCATGAATATAATGGAATGTTCTATACCGACTGGGGCATTGTGAAACATTAGCGTATATTCACTCAAGGAAATCGGTTAACATTATGAATGAAGACGAAATATGATTATTCAGATCAGATAAAAATACTTGTCAAGTGACATACCTCATCCTCTTGGGCTCGACAGTTTTATACACCTTCGCGTAGACATCAATGGCTCTGACCCACATACAAATACTTTTCCCTGCTTTGGACACCTTCTCCACTTTCTTCGGTACAAAAACTGGGATTATCAATGTAAACCTTCAACTTCTTTATGGTGGCCTCCCCCACATTATCCTTATCATAGTCATAAAGCTTCTTCAAAAATTGCGAATCCGCCAACATAGTCCTTGCAACCGCCCAATCTGGCTTCAGTCCAAAGAGGATGCACACCGCCTCCATGACTGTCCTCACCAACTCTGGTGGTTTCTGATAAGCTTTAATTTCGTTAATGTCATTCTTATCCAATGCATCGAGTGCCTTCACGGCCTGCTCCAACGCTGGAAGTGCTTCTGCAAGATCCTGCTGAGCATCTTCTGCAATGGCCTGAGTCTCTGCTGCTTTCTCTTTTGCCGCAGATTCTTCGGATTGAACGTTCCTTCTCACAACATCTGCAGCAGCTTGATCTTCAGCCAAGACCAACATGAGCTCTTCAACGGCTTGACTCTTCATTGCTAGGATGGGTTCCAATTCCTTCAAATCGATTCGCATTTGTTTAACGAGCTCATTCGTTTCCAGGATTTTGGATAACCCATTTTGGATACGGAGCTTCCCATTCGCATTCTTATCACGTTCTTGTTTCAACATTAAAGAATACAAATTGATCAGCTCCAGATAGCTACTGGGTGTCGTGTAGTAACGTCGCCTCATTTCCTCGTAGAAACGTTCTGCACAATCCGTTACACTCGTGTGGACTAACACGCTGATGTCTGACATTGCCTCCACGCTAACGGCAGTACCCAACGAGATCTTCCCCATCAGGGTTTCAGCGACGCTTAACAGTGCCTCCATGGGCCATTCTGAGAAGACGTTGATTGTACAACAGTTCACCAATGAAGGGAACATACGGCAACGGACTCGGAAACTGTCACCAACGGGGGACATGGACAAGACTATGTGAAGATTGGACCTCACACGACGAATGAAGAAGTCGTAGACTTGATCACGGTCTTGCTCGTTGATTCCGTATTCCTTTGCGTGGGAACGAATTGGGGCGAGCATACGTTCTTGGTCTTCCGGTTCGAGGAGGTTAGGGACTTCACCAGAGTTCAGGATGTTGTTGATATCTTCGAGGAACTCCTCCAAAGCAATTTGGGTGTCTGTGAAGAGGAATGTAGTGGGCTCGTTCTTCATTCCTGGACAATAAAAAAATAAATGAATTTCGTTTCATTTCATGTGAAAAGCAAGTTTCTTCATGTTCTTCTTACCTGCCCATTCGTACAACTTCTTCAAATCATCATGGAACGAGTTGTAGTCATATCCTCTGACCAACTCAATCTGGAAGCATTTATATCCGCTCAGATAACTGGCCAACTTTGTCATGCTCTGCTTGCCGGTACCTCCGACACCCAAAAGCAGGGCATTTCCTCTCTCCAGCCTCAATATCCTCGCAACCCTAGCCACTTGCTCTGCATACTCGAGGAAAAACACGAGATTCATTTCCTTACTCGTCTCCACATTATACTCATCCAGGTAGGCATCCAGAACTTTCACGAGCTTCGAGAAGTTTGTAATCTCATCATACATGCGATCCTCCTTTGGAGTCCACCATCTTCATAAAATCACCATAGATCAATCCTTTCAATTCCTCCGAACTTGTTGGTACTTTCAGGGACGCGGTACACAATTCCGCGAGAGAGTTATTGAAGGTGACTCGATCAGATTCCGTTGTTAAGCGGTCATGGAAGACCCTCTGGCACTCGTGGTAAAACAAACGAATCATGTTCGTTTTCGACAACATGATCTCTTTGTTGGCCTGCATGACTCCCTGAATAGCTTTCGAGAGATCTCTCATATTGAACAGGTAATGGGATTTGGAGGGGGTTGGGAGGAAAGTCTTAACCATGAATTGGTATGTGGCTATGGAGGCATTCACAAGTTGGTCGGACATTTCCTTAACCTCGTTCACAAAATCGTTGAAGAATCCTCTCAAAATGGATTTGTAGATGTTGTTCAGCACCTGATTTGAAGGTGATGGGATTGCCATCATGGAGAAGTGACGGAGGAGTCGAGGAGTTACAGGATTACGACCTCCTCCAGGAGGTGCACAGGCTGAGCAGATAATCACGTTTTGGAGTTCCCTCCAGTAAAGTTTGTGGCGATCGTAGCAACCGTTAAAGTCAAGAAGTTGTCGAAGTAGCTCTTGGGCTGGTTGCGCACCATATTTATCCAGTTTTGGCATGTTCAGATCGTCAATCATCACAACGACCTTTTTACCCATGGGAGCGGAGAGTAGGGATTTCTTGCGCTTTTCCAACTTTTCTTCAGATCATTTCCTGAGTTCGGCGGGAGGTCGTTTGCGCCGAGAATGTCATGTAAATCGGGAGATAATTGTTGGGACCTGCGATGGTCGTAAGGACGTATTTGGCGATGGCACTTTTGCCTGTACCGGTGGTGCCTGTGAAAAGGACTGCACGGTTCACGGCTAAGAGGACCTCTAGGAGGTAACCGAATCTGGAATGTCAACAAATTAAATGTCTGGAAAAAGGAGACCAAATGTACGTGTAAAAATACAGAAGCACTCTTAATACCTCACGGTGTCCACTGTCGGCACCAGAATATCTACAAAGGGAACCTTCGGATTGTACACATATTGGGGCATAATGGTCTCCCAATTCTCCATCTTCTTAGCCTCCGTATTTACGTAATAAGCGAAGAGCTGTCCTTGCTTGGGTAACTTGCAAGTATCTTCCCTTTCGAACTGACCACGAACGAAGGAATCAAACCCGGCAAATCCTGATTCATGGATGTTTCCTCCAATCGACCAAATATATGAGAAGACAAAGACTTGGCACACAAGTTGAAGGAGCTTGGGACGCTCCAAGGTGTAGTCGAATGGCCTCTTAATGAGGAGGGATGTCAAAATCCCAGTCATCATTTGAACTTTTCCCATGACGGATTGTGGCATGATTTCCGAACAATTTTTCTTAATGTAATGGAACCCACCATCCAAGTACTTTTCGAACAGTTTTTTGAGGAAGTTGCGGATATCCACGTTCTCAAATGTCTTGGTCAGCCATGTTTGAACAAATGGACGCCAACTCATTTCTTGGGGATCGACGTACACCATACCACAACGGGACACAGTAGCAGGAGAGGCTTGAGCGAGATCTTGTACTTCGAAGACCATGTGGACCCAAATAGTGAGCTTGATTCGCTCAGAGTTGGCAAGACATAACATCTTGTTGTCATCCAAGACAGTATTCACTGCAATTTTAAAAAAATTAAGATGGTCACAAAAATAAGAAATATTTCCAAATCAATTAAAAATTTTCTCACAATTCTCAATCCAAACAGCATCCACAGGCCCATCACAAATAACCCATTGGTGATACGTCATTTTCGGTTTGACTGCATTCCTCACCATAATTCCCAACAGTCCATCCCTCCACTCAAAAGTTAATGGATTCACTTCTCCATACAATTCCCCACTAGTTACAGCCTTCGGGTTCAACACATACGTATCCACCGGTCTAAACCACTGTCCTTCCACTTTATTCACGAATAACGAAGTAAGTGCATCCTTCAGACACTGCAGAATGGTCGTTTTGCCTCCACCAGTAGGTCCGACAAGCATGACGCCATGCCTTACGACCATAGTCTCGTATAATTGGATAACTTTCAGAATGAAACACTCTGGAACTTGGAGACCTTTGTCCAGGGCACATCTTTCAGCCTCCCTTTGGAGAGCACCGTAATCCTGTTCGGGAATAACAACTCCGGGGAACAGATCCTGAATGATGCCGTGAAGAAGGACGGCATCATGAGCAAGGAACTTGGGGAGATTAGAGTCCCTCAGGGCTCGGATAAGGACAACATTTTCGTTAATGTCGGGATTGGCTCGCTTTAGACCTCCAGCCATGACCAAGACGGATTTGACAGCTCGCATTCCAAAATCGTAATGATCTTGTTGGGACAGTTGTTCGGAACAGAGTTTGTACATTTGAGTCATTTTCTGGGCGAGGGCTTTTGAGGACTCGAAACCTTCTGAGTAGAGGATAACTTCAGCGATTAGAGCTGAAATTAAACAAAGTGATTCCGTTTTTAATCCCGGAAGCATTTCCAGACTCAATTTATGATTGGAGTTGAACTTACACCTTTTCAAAATGCTTAAGACCTGCAACATAAAATTAATTTAATTCAGTTAGAGAAAATAAATTCGCGTACAAACGTTTTAACTATTTAAAATACGGCGTAAACAGCCAAAATAAAGTAAACAAAATTTGAAATTAGAGCGGGGTTTTCAAAATTTAAAATGAACTTGGAAATATGGTGGCATTTTTCATGGATACCTTTCCTCCTCTCATCCTTCGGTCCATCCAAGATAGTATGCACCTCCTGTGCCCACATAAGCTGCGACATAGTCAAAACAATCTGTGAGGGGAACTTTTGCAACCAATCCTCTCTCTTCATGATTTGATGATCCTTTAATGAATTTGACATAATCTTCTTCAAAGAATTGAACATCGCCTCCTCCACTTTCCCCAACCAGTCCTCCACATTACCTCTGGTTTTCACACCCTTCGGTAGTGCAACTCTCTCATCCTCAGGGGAGAACATTGCCAACACATCTAGAGCAATGGCAGCTGGAGGTCCGCCAAAATCCAATCTTTGGATGGCATCAAAGCATTTCCTCATGTGGGGTTGGACAGCTTTAGGATTTCTAGTTTGAGCGAGGATTTCGAGAAGCTCGTCATTCGACAAAAAGTAGAATCGAGGGAAGATAACACGCTTGGATTCCAAGTAATCGTCCAAACATTTCATGATTTGTTCGAGAAGTTCATTGTTCTGTTTCAAGGCCTCTAAGGTTCCCATCGACGCTCCTGCACGCAAGGCTAAGGGATTTCGATTAGTCCGGGACATGATTTCTCTCCATGATTTATCGACCATTGCGAAGAGCTTAGCTTCGTTTGGAAGTTGTCTTTGGATATCAGGGAGGTCCGCCAAAATCCAATCTTTGGATGGCATCAAAGCATTTCCTCATGTGGGGTTGGACAGCCTTGGGATTCCTAGTTTGAGCGAGGATTTCGAGGAGCTCGTCATTCGACAAAAAGTAGAATCGTGGGAAGATGACACGCTTGGATTCCAAGTAATCGTCCAAGCATTTCATGATCTGTTCGAGAAGTTCATTGTTCTGTTTCAAGGCCTCTAAGGTTCCCATCGACGCACCTGCACGCAAGGCTAAGGGATTTCGATTAGTCCGGGACATGATTTCTCTCCATGATTTATCGACCATTGCAAAGAGCTTAGCTTCGTTTGGAAGTTGTCTTTGGATGTCAGGGGCTGAGAAAATGGATTCCAAATGGATCCAAGATCGTTGGCAGTCGAGCCATTGTTCCAGAGTTTGGGAGAATATGTCGAGGAGTCGATTCCATTCATCGACTTTTGGTTTGATGGGGCCTACATGACGGGAGGAGGAGATAGTGGCCATGTGGATGTTGCTGTCGTCAAGAAGAACTTGGATATCATCGGTACCTGGAAGCATAAATAAAAACGTCAAAACCGTTCATTATCCCGTTTCCGTCCTTGTGTATTTGCACCAAGCTTAGGGGTTATTTTGAGATTTGTGGCCAGATAAGCCCAGTTAAACAATTTTCTCGATTAAAATAGTTTCCAAAAAGCAGCTGTTTTATTTTTACCTCCAAGAATATACACGTCCCTCTGGTCCTTGTAGGGCAAAACAATGAACTCAACGTCAGCCCAAGAGTCCTCGACTTTCTTCAGCAGTGCCTCCAGTGAGTATTCAGACGAAGCTTGTGAGCTCACTTCCATAATGAAGTCTGCCTTCTCTACCATATTCAGTTCCATAAGCTGCTTCAACGTCACCGTTTCATCCGTCAGATTAACTCCAAACGTCTTATTCAACGTCTTCCAATGCCTATCCTTCAAATTGGGATTGTGGAGGAAGCCAATCCATGGCAATTGTGCTCGCATTTGTTCTACCTTCGACTTCAAAATGGGAAGGACATCATTTGGAAGCAGTGCCTCCAGTGAGTATTCAGACGAAGCTTGTGAGCTCACTTCCATAATGAAGTCTGCTTTCTCCACCATATTCAGTTCCATAAGCTGCTTCAGAGTCACCGTTTCATCCGTAAGATTAACTCCAAACGTCTTATTCAACGTCTTCCAATGCCTATCCTTCAAATTCGGATTGTGGAGGAAGCCAATCCATGGCAATTGTGCTCGCATTTGTTCTACCTTCGACTTCAAAATGGGAAGGACATCATTTGGAGGCAGACCTTTCTCCAGTTGCTGGATACTCTTCACAAATTCATTTACTTCCCTCGTCAACTGCTCTGGATTGATACCCATAAACGAGGCTTCTTCCCATTCCACTTTCTGTTTCTCGAATTTCGTCATAGAATCCCAAAGTTGGTGCCTATACTTTGTGTAACTAATGATTTGATCGAGGTCATCAAAGTTGGTGACATCCAATTTCAGTTTCTTCTGATTCAACTGGAACTTGTCTGCTTTTTCCTTGTCCGCATGGAGGATTTCCTTGACTTCTGTAAGCTTCTCAGTCATTTCATTGGGATCGGATTCGGGATCAAGGACTTCGGGAGCTTCGACAATTACACGGACTTCTTCGATTCTCTGGCGGATTTCGTCCGTTTCTTCCTGGAATTTCTCCAAAAGTTCCGCCATCAATTGGTCTTTATTTAATACAGCTTTGTCGACAATATCGCGAAGTTGATGAAGGAGAGGTGTCAGCTCCGAATACTCATGTTGGACTTCTTCGATCACTGGAATGGAATATTGTTCCATGAGATCAAAAAATTCGGCACAAATGTCTAGATCCGTTTCGATATCTTCCATTTGGTCAACAATGTTGTCCAAGTAGAGGATGTAGTCGACGTATTCTTCAGCGTGTTCAGGATATTTTTCGAATGTTTCGATCGACGTTTTCATTCGCTCCGTCGTTTCTGTTACTTTCACCGCACAGACTCTGGAAAAGAAAATTCCATTTTAATCTTCTTCAACTTTTTCAGATTTAATTAATTCAGTGTCCACACAACACACTTACTCTGGAATATGCTTCCTCAGAACTTCCATGCACCTCACAATTGTCGGATTGGCGTGTGCCCTCAGAATACTATTGTTTACCCGAAAGACGCCCATGTTTTGGATATCCTCAACCTTCTTTAAGACATCCATTTGGTCACCAAATTTATCCAGAAGCTTGACAAAAACGCGTACATCTAAAGTGAAAAGTAACCCACTTCCCTGTTTAGTCTCATTTTGCCCCCAACCTATCATGTAATTTTGACATGCAAAATCATACCAGTTTCCTTCTTGAATACTTCCAGGTCAACCCGTTGGTTCTCCAGACAAAACAACCGAATATGGTCAAAGACCTTGATGTACTTATCACAGATCTGGAAGCCATGGTTGATAATTTGCTGGAGAACGTCTGCCACCGCCACTAAATGCGGATCGTTTTGAATTAGGAGTTCCATGTTGGGACCGATCGCCACAAGTTTTCTGGTCAACGTAGCCATTGATAATTGGCCTTGAAGAAAAATTAATTAAGTCACAATCACAGTCGAGTCAGAGAAGATTTAACGGTCATTATTTTTAAATGGTGATGTACTTACTGCGTGTATGGGTTGAATATCTGTCGCCTCACCATATTTTCATAGCTCATGATAGTTTTCTTCCAAGTGTAAAAGAGGAATCTAAACCCTTTAATGTAGTCATTGACGGAGGGCGAGAACACTAAATACTCATCAGTCCACGAGCACCCAACATCAAACAGAGGATCGGAACTTGCTGAGAGCACCATGTGACCCCCATGCTTCTCATGTTCCACAACCAATCGCTGTAGTTCATCAATATAAGGAACCGGGACAAAAAAATTGTCGGGGACGTATTGCACCCTTTCATTCATCTCGAGCATGAGATAGACCATCGAGTTCTTCATGATTTGGAAGTATGTCCGTTGGACGTAATAATCCACAAGACGAATGAAATCCGTTAGACGCCTGCAACAAATTAAAATTAATTTCATGAGCATCTCATTTCAAAATTCCATGAAGACTTAATTTCAAGCACCTGCAAGTATGTCTCTTTTTCGTTTGTTGGGAGTAAGTTAGCCACTGTCCCGGATAATTTTCATCGCCCATTTGTTGTACTTTCTGTTGCTTATGGACAGGCTGTTCCAGTTGCTTCATGTAAAAGTCCATTTCCTCTGGATAGCTATCCGGACTGAAGCCTTCTTCGATTAGCGTTGCTCTACACGCCGCTGCTGTCATTTCAACGACCATTCCTTCAAAAGCCCTTAATCGTTCCAGCACCTCTTTGGCATGTTGGCTTTCATAACCCAGAAAATCTTCCAACCCGTAGGTCACTGCCGTCCTTAGTTTATAGGAATCCCATGTGGCTCATTTTCTCACACATTTTGTACAACTCTTTAAGCATCAACCTTAACGGTCTCTTATTGAGGAAGAGGTCCTCCAACAATGAATTCCTAATCAAAGTCATTTTCCTCCCACGAATCTTATTCTTCCACGTGATGAATGCCTTCCATAATCGGAATTTGCAGAAGAAAGGGATCTTAACGATGTGATCGTAGATAAGCATCTGTGTCTGGAACTGGAGCATTGAGGTATACTCAGCCATTCCGTGGGAGAAATGGAGGACTCCATATTTGCTCAAGGTGTAATATTCACTTTTTTGGTGGATCCGGTGATACTTCACAATTCGGAAACGATAAGGATTGAAGTCGGGATGGTGGCTGGAGAGGGAGTGCACCAAGCAGATGTAATCGTTTCTGTCGTGACCTTCCATGTTCCGCATTAGCTCAATAAATTGGTCTCTGGTCAATGCAGTGTTTTCGGGGATGCCCCACAGCTTTTGAGTGTTGATTTGGGTTCGAACAAGTTCCCCTGGAGGAAGGCATTCGGGGTATCCTTCGGTAGCGTCGAAACAGCCAGGAAAACCATGAATTGGACGATGGCCGACATAGCGCTCCTTTAAGGTCATGGGACGTTTTGCTTCCTCCTTGAGTACTGGAATTCAAGAAAAAAAATTCTACAGCGGCAGAAATGGATCAATACATAATTCCGTTATTTTTACTTCTACACTTACTGCAAATCCGTTCAGTCAACGAGAGATTTTCATCATGCGCCTTCGACTCAAAACTACGTTTATGAACTTCCTTCTTAATTCCACCAGTCTTTTGATGCGTTGGTCCACTGGAAGTGGACT
>JAHZMX010003138.1:4723-25243 GCA_027743895.1 Seira musarum
AACTGGTTCATCTTCGGCTGATGTCAAGTCCGCAGCCTCGGAAACCTCATCCGGTTGCTTATCTCGGGATCCAGTACAAAAGCATTGGGTTTTGTAGTAATCATCCCATACGGCATAAGTTTCCGAACAACCCTGCATGTAGTAAGCAACTGCTGATGACGATAATTTTTTTTTTATTTTCTCCTTTAGCTTTTGCGAAGCCCCCTTCTTTTTTTGAAGCACGAGCTTTCTTGTTTCAGCCGGTGAATAACGCTTCCAAGTGATATGGAGCCTAGCTGCCTTACTATCTTTCGCTGGCGGCAATTCATTTTCGTAGAACGCATCTTCCAACGCTTCCGGCGACATAAAATTTTCTTTCTGCTGAAGCCATTCAATGTAGCGACAATAAGGATCATGATGTGTAGGGTCTTTACGATAGCTCTTGAACCGCTTTTGCTTCCATTTTTTTGTCTTTAACAGTTTCACCATCATTTTTTCTACCAGAAATAAAACCAAAGACAATTACACCAGACTCATCAGAGTTAACTATTTCCGACCGTAAAAGTCTGAAAAGATTAAATGTAAAGATTTTTAGGATAAACTTACTCTAGTCCCGCAGTGAAGTTTGCCGCGTCTGCGCTACATTGAGAATCCATAGTCCCTTCACCGTCAGCCTGTTCCGAAATAGGAACCTTGTCCAGAACGTCGGCATCAGAATCCTGAGTCTGAGTTGTTTGAGTAAGTTCTTCTTCACTCACATCCTCGAGCTCAGCGCCAAAAGGTGGTTCCAGTTCCAATAACTGTGCTTGACTCATGCTCACTCCCATTTTCTCTTCATCGTTTCCTCCAATAATTTCCACAGGATCCTCAGGAGTAATTGCAGTGTTGCTTTCGCTTTGTTTGGAGCATTGCTCTTCATCGGTCGCGGTCGAATCTGAGTCCTTCAATTCGTTGCCAGAGAGATCAGATTCTTTGGAAATTGAAACTGGTTCGGTGAACAGTTCCTCGTTATTTTCAGACTCCATTTGCTCTTCCCCTTCAACGTCTTTGGTACTAGGGACCTCAATAACGATCCTTTGAAGGGCAAGTTCAAACCTCCAATTGACTACCAGCAGCCTCAGCAGTGAGACTGCCATTTGACTCGACCAACTGTTCAGGGTCCATTTCGATTACCTCCGCCTCCAAATGAAAATGAAATACTTTTTGTGAAGTAAAAATTAAAACCAAGAAATTTCGAACACTTAAAATGCACCTTCTATAATCTGACAAATGGAAAAGCACATGTGGACTTCTCAAGCGGTTGTTTACTACTTGAACATCGAATGGTGCTGAAGCTGAACCAAAACAATCTTGATTGAAAGACAGTAGTCGTATTCAATGCCCGCCCGCCCGCCTTCTTTCCAACCTTCAACAAACGTTGTAGTAGTACTTCACTTACATAATATTCATTTCCGACGACAAGGTAAATACCAAGAAAAATCCATTTTAAGCAAATCGATCATGGAAAATAGTCAAATCCAAAGCCATCATTTATACAAGTGAACCTGCAACAATTAACATTTGTGTATAATTTGAATTAAATGCATATTCATGTTAACTATTGCATTGGCACAGGCAAAGATTCAACATTCGGCATTCAAGCAAAGCAAATGAATCAATGACGCGCAGACGCAATGTAAATGTAAAGTGCACGAAAAGGAACAAAGACCAAAGAAACATAGCATAAGAAGCTCTTTTGCTTTTTGTGGTGACGATGACTCACTGCATACTGCATCAAAGAAGAAATGCACAAGCCTTACTGAAGAAGTTCATTTTATTGATAACCATAACTTTTACATTGAAAATATTTATGGCGTAAATTTTAATTTTCACTTGGTAGAAATATTAGTGAATGTCCAAGTACCATTCAGTTAACCCAAGTTGCATTAATAAATTCTTCACTTGAGCTGGGCAATCAATTTGGTAAAAACATCCCTCCGCAGATAATGGTAATGATGATAGTACATGTTTTCCTTTATCGATTGAAATTTGTGCGAAAATGGAAGGAACAGTCATAATAATAATCTCTCGTCCGGTCGAACAATAAATCTAAACTTATTTCGCTGCATGCAGCATACTTCATTCATATCCAAATCTTATCAGCTCGATAACATAGATTTGTTGAGTTTAGCTTATCCATGCATTGAACATTGGTTTAGTATTATGATTTTGTCATTTCTTTTCCATGTATTTTTACGTTCTCCTCTGGCACGGCGCCTGGTTAATCATCCTACTGCGGACTGAACATGACTTCATCGCGAATAATTCGACAAGTACAGCCGAAAGAAACTAATTGTTGTTTTGCACTGCTTTAGAAATTTCAACTTGGAAATTCAAGTTTCTTGAAAGATATATAGTGTATTACTTTAAACTGTAGTTATTTTGATAATGCATGTGTCAATTCTTGTCGCAACTTTATGTTGTCTAATCCCAATCATTGAATCGATTAATCTTGACTGGCGTTACCCAGTCATAATCAACAATGGGATAGGAAGGAAGAGTCCCAATTATTTTGGATCGAGTGTCTCATTTCTCAAATCAGATAGGGGGGCATCTTGGTACTTAACTATTTTAAGAACGTTTAGTAATCATTTTTGAATCCGTCTTAAAAATGGATCTCTGTTGACTTTTCTCAGGGTAATTATTGGAGCCCCAAAAGCAAACTCGACTCTTGCAATACACAGCGACATTTACGAACCTGGAATGGTTTGGCAGTGCTCTCTTGGCCATGAAATTGAAAGTTGTCGACCTCTGTTAATGGATCCCACACCAAATCGATTCGAAAATGATATTGAAGAAAGAAAAGATAAAGGCTGGCTCGGGGGGCCTTCATCGTTAGCATTGGATTCAAACAATTTTGTGGCTTGCGCAAATCGGTGGGAGAAGCGGCAAAACACTTCTGATGGCAATACCGTTCCGTACATGCATGGAATATGCTATCGTAGACCTCGTTCCGATTTATTTAAATATCCTTTGCCCACTTTGCCTTCCTCTCAAATTGAAAAATACCAATTAAGTCCTTTGGATGACCCGAAACTTTATAACGATAAGTTTTGGAGAACTGGTCAAGCTGGATTCGCGGTTCACATGCCAAAAACGGGCAATGAAATACTCATGGGTGCTCCGGGAGTTGAAAGGTGGATGGGGAGTTTGATTCAGTATTTGAGTCGGGATGGAGGAGACACTTTCGTTAAATCCTTTGTAGCCAAACCAGAGACATATAATCCAAAGGATTCCATCAAACAGTATAACTACCTGGGCTATTCACTAACTTCAGGATATTTCTCTGATTTAAGGTCATCAAGCAACTCGCAAAGTAGTATGGTCCAGTATGCTGCGGGCGCTCCAAGGGGAAACAATTTAAGGGGGAAGGTTATCATCTTCCAGTTTCCAGAAAATTTAAGTGGATCTCTAGTTATACTTTACGAATTGTTGGGAGACCAAACTGGAGCATACTATGGGGCGTCAGTGCTTGCGCTAGATGTGAATGGAGATGGCTATGATGATCTGCTTGTTGGTGCGCCCAGATATAGCAGGGGGCTGGCTGGGAAGCTGAAAGGCCCTTCGGGGAGAATGATGAATGAGCAGTTCATTCGTGGTTTTGAAAGATTTGAAGGTTATGGTGATGAGGGAGCTGTTTATGTGTATATCAGCAATAAGGTACTGCCTTATTAAAAGCAAAAGAAATTAAGATTATTAAGATTTTGAAAATGCGATTTCAGTTCATTTATGAAATTATTTGTGCACCAAGAACGAACTTCCAAAAAGACAGACTAATATTCTACGAGGCGACAATCGACAATGGGCTCAATTTGGAACTGCTATTATCTCATTGGGCGATATGAACAAAGATGGATACAATGATTTTGCAGTGTCTGCACCTTTCGAACCAAATACAGGAGGAAGTGGTATTGGTGCCATTTATATTTATCATGGCTCCAAAAATGGCTTTATTTGGAAAGCAAGCCAAGTCATCCGGGCTTCAGATATTGACAATTCCTTCCAAGGATTCGGATTTAGTTTAGCTGGAAATGCGGACGTTGACAATAATGGATTTAATGGTACGTTGATTGAGTGATTTTTAAATCAGTACAAGTTGCAAACTAAGCATGAGAATTTCTGTTTTACTGCAGATATTGCCATTGGGTCTTTTAATTCGTCACAGACCATCATTCTTCGTTCAAAACCAATCATTATCGTCTCTGGAACATTTAAATCTAACCTGAATAAATTACCTTTGACCTTGGAGGCTTTTACGTTTGAAGCGTGTGTATCATTTACTGGGGAATTTGCTTCGCAAGAGATTGAACTACAGGTAAATGTCAGTGCAGATGTGTATTCCCTGCCTCATCGAATACAACTGCGGCTTGACAATCAAGGGATGGAAACGGAGAATCTTTTGAACTTTGTTGAATATAAAATAAAATTAAGGAATGAAGCCGAAATTTGCACGAGAATATCCGCTCGTGTTATTGAGTCACTGGATTCCAGAGCAGACCCAGTAGTAATTCAACAAACCGTTAGTATACCAGGCGCGATTAATGAGGGGCAAATCAAGAAAAGGACGATGGAAATCAAACCTGATGGTACTTTCTACACCACTGGAGAGGGTATTTGGAGCAAATTATCTGTAACTTTTGTGGACTAACTTGCAAAAAGCTTACTTAAGCGTTTTTTTAAATGACACTTTCTTCATATTGGTTTTAGCATATTCTGCATTTTGTAAGACATGTCCAATCATTGATGCTTCGAAACCAAACAAATTTTACTTGTCATTACCATTAGCCGTTCCTTGTGGTGATGATGATAGGTGTATGACTGATCTCAAACTCGATGTTACTTTCAGAGATTTGTAAGAATTTTCATGACAAAAGTTCTGTAATTCAAAAATAACACGTGTTGTTCAGGTTTAGCCCCTATGTCTTTTGATTTATTTTCCTAGACCACCCGAAACTGGATTCCTTCTTGGTTCTTCGCCCACTTTAATTATGGATGTAAAACTGACAAATGATCGTGATACAGCGTTGGTACCTTCAGTATTTATATCTTGGGAAAGGCTCAAGCTGAAACGAATACCTCAAGACTGTTCCAAATACAGCGAACACAGGAACCTGGTGACTTTCAAATGCAACCTCGGAAGATTCCTTGAAGAAAATCAATCATCAAATGTTTCTTTAGAATTTGATGTTTCTAACTTTATCGTACAAGAAATTGAATCGGAAGATAGGTGGTACTTTAACGTGACAGCATCAACAGCATCTGAAATGCTCTATCCCGTAACAACAACGATTGTCGTTCCCCTAACTGCCTCCACAGATGTCCATATAGGAGGTTCCAAATATCTTGAAGTATTCAATATGGACACTTTGAGTCCATTCTTGGTCTTTAGGCATGTTTTTGAAGTGAAAGCAGATGGACCTAGCCCTGTCGGAAATGTAGAAATTGTTTTTGACCTACCTGTAAATTTAACCACAAACTCAGAAATTGTAGTTAACGTTCGAGGAGTTACGGCTGATCATTCTCATGGCGAAATGATCTGTCAGCCTACAAAAGGCCACTTTGTAAAGTCAGCCATATTTAAAAATGAGCGAGAGGAAGAGAGCGATCCGGATTTTGATGCAGTGGGTCAAATTGGAGGAATCGGTGGACTCCTTCCAAAAGATAAAGAAATTACGAAAGCATCCAATTCAACCTTGGTGGAAAGTAATACGCTTTTGATTCATTGCGCGTCACCGTTTGTGGCATGTATGGAGGTGACCTGCAAGGCTGGAGTCTACTTTCAAGGCTCCACGTCCGTGATTTCCTTTGTTTTGGACGTCGAGTCAGATACGATAAGTCAGTCTCAAGATGTACATCGAACATATTATTTGTCATCCAGTCCAGTAATAAATCTGCAATAATGTGCAATGTGATTAATGCTACAATAAATTGTAGGAAGTCTAATGAAGACCCACAAAGTTTCGAAAATTCAAGTGGAGAGCCGGGGAAGGCTTGCTCTAACTGAAACCTTAAGAAAAATACAACCCCCTACAAATAAACCTGATGAAGCTCCTTCAGTTACGCTTATTGAACAGGAGGGTCATAAACCAATATCCAAATGGATTTATATTCTGGCCGTGGTCATTGGCGTATTAATATTAGTTTGTGTGGGATTTTGTCTTTACGCTGTAAGTAAACCAATAGTTTCATTTTATTTTTTACGTCATTAAAAAGCTACAGTAACCATCTTTTTGTAATTTCTAAGTGTGGCTGTTTTGAGAACAAAGCAAAAAAGGAGGAGGAATCTGGTGATGTCATCGATGGATCTGAAACGGTTCCATTACAAGAAAAGTCAGCAACATCGGAGCAGTCAGAGGTGTCTTCTCCTACAAATGGTGTCTATGAACCCTTAGTTTCTCCAGATATACGTGAAGGCGTTCGTTCACCAAGTGTGGATGTCACGGATCCACCGGAATTTATCCCTAGAAATCCACCGATTCCCGAAGAAACCGAAAATGATTTAGAAGAACTTAATAAAGCTTTTACAAATGCATCAAGAAAATAATGCCTTATGCCTTAGAATAATGATGCCTTAAAAGGATTTTCGTGACTGTATATTCATAACTTTACTTTGTTAAGTGTTTTGTAGGCTACAATTTTGACTTTGGGTTTTATGCAGATTTTGTATAATGAATGAAAAAAATTAAAGAACCTTTAAATCGTAATACGAAATAAAAGTACAAGCTAAGTTTAAGTTTTTTATTAAAACTTTGCGACAAAAATAAGTTGATGCCTTTACTCGCGCTGTAACTTTTTTTGTGTTTAGTTGAGGGTACTTCTACACGACTTATTGCCATTGTTTGTTGGTGTGCGTGTGAAGACAAAGCAATGGTATTGTCACAACCTTTTACTTTTATTCTTAAATCTTTAAAGCTTCATACGATCTATCATTCATACTATTTTGTTGAAGATTTTGTTTTAGGTCTTTTTAGAGCAAAGTATTCTGTAAAAACATAAAGAACTCATTCTTTCCCGGATAAGTAGATGCTAAGAGTTTACCAAGAGATGGAAATGTACAGACAGATGAATCTATTTTTGTTGAAAATTAATATAATCCTTTAGCAGAGATTCACCTCATTCATTTTCAAGAGAAATAGCGTGGCCAATGATGACGGGTATAAATACCCGATCGTACAACTATAACTTCACATTACATTTCTAGCATTCGAACGTGAACGACCTAAACGCAAATACCATTCAGTAAACATGAACTTCAAACCTTTCCTTGTTCTGGCGATCTTTTTTGCCATGCTAGTTATTGCAGCAGCAAATTTGGGCATGAAAGCGGTAAGCATGCACAAGTATTATAACTACTTACTATGAAATATTTATTGGAGGATACTAATAGTAATTTAAATTTTATTATTTTGCAGGAGTGCCACGAATGTGATTCGAGCTATTGCAATTGTATGGGAGATCCAGCTCAGGGGGAATGTTCGGCAGGTTGGTTTAGCTGTGCTCCTGGTCCCCAATGCGGTGGATTGCCACAAAGTTGCGAAACATAATAATTATTTTTGTTAAAATTTCTGTAGATTGACAATTATTTATTTATTTATGAACGATTATTTGCAAAGTCTACTAAACTAAATTTAAAAATTAATCGGTAATGAAGTTTGTTTTAGTAAATAAATGACAGGATATTTTTTTGTCAATAAATTATTTACTTTCAGTTAAAATTTTTCGTCATTGAAATAAAACTCATACTCAACTAATCGTAAGTATAAACAAGCGTGAAAAATTTCCAGAATCATAAGGATACACAACGCTTTTGGAATTTTCTGTTTAAGGAAATACGAAACTTGGAGTGCATCTCAATCTTAATCCCACACCTTTACCTTTCCTCTTTTCCAAGCCAATTTACCTCCAACTGAGAGAACGTCATCATTTCCCCTGAACGTCCAATATTATTAGAATCAAGTTGTTGTCTAGCTTCCCTGCCTGCTCCCCCTCTCCTTCAAACAAACTCATTTTGGATTTTAACATGGCACATTACTACCACCACAATGCTTCTTCCACCAAAATAACTTTATATTTACTTTTATTGAAGTTATTATACGCTTGTGTTCGAGTCCCGGGGAAAGCATTACATTACATTAAAAAGATGACAATGTGTTATGACCTTCTTTCCTCATCCACAAATAAGAAAGAGAGCCACGCACTTTCCCATTTTTCCATCGCTTCGTTTCCTCTCCAACAAAATTTCCATCATGTCAGATGGCATTTTCTTCGAGAAAATGCAATTCACCTGGAAGCCCCACGCGCGTAAGAATGGTATGGGAATTTCTTTCTCTTCGCTTACTTCAAATTCCCCTTCATCCGACTCAAAATATATTAGCCTTAAAAGTATTTCTATAAATTTTTCCAGAACACTTTTACCATGCATGAAGCAGTGCACTATTTGAAAATACCAAATACTGCCTAATCAAACCGGAAATTATGCTTTCGTCTTTCATTTTACCACTTAAGTGCTTCTAGGGATTTGAATTTCAAATTGAGGACCACGAAACGCTTTGAATTTGAAAAAAATCATTTACACAAAGGTTTTCATTTACCTATATTAAAAGTAGCTTTGAGTTTACTTATAGCAAAAATTTATAGTCAAATAATAATATAGAAATCATTTTTTTATTAATTCATTTTGTATTCATTAAAATGTTGGTCTTCCAAATTTCTATGCTGTGTTCCTGCGATAAACCATGTAAAATTAGTTGTTTTTTTTCAACAGAAATCTTCCTTATAAAGCATCATAGAAATAATGCATAAGTTTAGGATAAAGCACTTTTTGTTTCTTCTTTACCTCCATGGCATACGGAAGTGTTGAGTAATTCTTGTCCTTCCGCGTAATATCAACAAGCAAGCTGTTTCACTAATATTTGTTCCTTGGCTTATGAGATTTTCCTCTGTTTTACATAACGCAATTTACAAGATGTCGTCGTGTCCGCCTTATTAGAGCCATTTCTGTGCCTGGAATCCAAATTAAATTGGAAGAACACATGAAGAGAATTGAACGATTTATGGAAATCAGTTCCCTAGGTCTCCTGCAGAATAGATCCACATGAAGTTCGTTAAGGGTTTCTCACTTGATTTGAATTTAATTAATTGATTCATCCTAAGCCATTGCAAAGCTCTCATTCAAACTTATTTCAATATTTGAGAACAATGAAATTTGTGATTCTGGTGGAGGAAAGAGAGAGAGAGAGAGAGAGAGAGGAATGAAAGATGCCATATAGAATGAAGGAGTCCAATTTATTTTCTCCCTGGGTGACTTTGACGGAAAAGAATGGAACGGTGATGGGGGAGAAAAGGAGTTATAGTTAATCGCGTGATTCGAATATTAATTTCGTGTAAAGTCATCACATCCCAAAGCAAACGGCTTTAGAGGAATGTAAAGCAAGCAAAATTTCAGTTGGTGGATGAAAGAGGCGAGATGGAGAAAAGGGAAACAAAGTGGAGAAAGGAAAGAAAAGGATGAACTTAATGAGCGTCATTACGACAGACAACGCAGATTTCGGGGGATTAATGAGCCTGTTTATGTAGGGCGATGCTGTTACTTAGAACAGAAAAAAATATAGAAGACGAATTAGAATACGTGCAATCAAGAAGACTACTACTACTAACAGCTTGGCAAAATAATCATGACACTGGGAAAGGGCCAGAGAAATTGGATGACTTTTAAAAATGACCATAGAAAATAGCAAAGCTCACAAAATCGTGACATTCCATTTATATTCGTGAAATCGTTTAATTCGCAAAATTTACACAGGTTTTTACGATGGAAACGCTACTGACTTGTTACGACATCGGCGTTGGTAAGTCCTTTAGCCCTTTTACCTTTTAAAATAGCCAGGCTAAGTAATTTAATGAAAACACTTTAATTCTGCTGGTCAAAAATTTGAAAAAAGTTGAAAGTATGAAAAAGTGAGTTGCAGAGTTTGGTGGAGAATGTGACGAGTTGGAATTTCTAATGTGGTCTTACTAAAAACTAGTATATATGCGTAACACGGTATCGGTCAGTATTTATTAAATAGCTTAGCTGAACTATCAGCGGAGCATTGAGAACGGCATGTCTGTCTGTCCATCTGTCTCTCCGATCCACAACCTTTGAAAGAGGCCTCCTTTCCAGCATGTCTATAACATTTCAACAATTTGTAAGTAGGTCTACTACTAATGGCTGGGTTAAAAAATTTTTTTTAAACATGAAAATGAATACTTGTGAGAGTTCATCCAAAAGAGCGCTTGAAACTTTTCTTAAATTATAGGCTTGTTACATTCATATTAAACGCCAGTCACAGTGAATAGCAAATAGCGAGTGAACTACCTTTTATAAGATAATTAAATTTGAGACTACATATGTCATAACAATTGTTAGGAGAGCAGCATTTATTACAGATCTTTCTCCAGTCCTTTATTAATACTACACCGGGTTCAGCTTTCAGCTACGTAACTATACTTATCTCCTAACAGCTTTATTCCTATTATTCATGTCCTTGAAATCCCCAGACCATCTCCAATCTCAAAAACATGAAACAAAATCTTGTTTGGTAGCATCAGATGGTGTAGGTCATTTTTAGAAACGATAAGTCATTTTGCTTATCCCTCTTGAAGTGTTTTCTTCACTTTCATTTTCAAAATAATATGATATTTATTATATAAGTAATCAGTAATCATATAAATAATATAGTATCTTTTATATCATATCTCATCTCCCCTCACCCTCGCACTTGTCGACCGCGACGCAGAATGATGCACCCTGCACTAGATCAAATTACGTGGGATGGATGAAAATGTACTTGTGGGTTGTTCAAGAAATATGAGAAAGTACAATGCAGCTTTATTGCATCTCATCTCCTGTTTCCTTTGTCATTAACGTATTTTTTCCCAAGATTGGCTTATTCTCTTCATCACCGTGACTTAAGTAGGAGTTGTGTAGTGAGCTTCATCACCATCATCATCTATGTATAGTCGTGTAAATTCCTGCTTTCCCTGCCTTCTCGTTCAAACATTTTTCAATGAAACGTGCTTTCTCACCAAAAATGCATCTTGACGTGGATTTTTCAACATTCAGCAAGCCAGCCACCCCCTTTTTTTACCGTCAACAGCCTCACATTTTATTCTTTCAGCAAATAAACGCGTTGTATTTCCACCGCACGTGTCACGATTTCCAAGATATTTTTCCTCTCTCCTTTTATTTAATAGAAGCATCCTCAGACTGTCTAATTCTTTTCAGCTTTTTTTTTCATCATAATCATAATGATTACGTTATTTTCCTGGAAAAATTCCTAAAATAAGATGAGATGTTGCGGTTACTTGTCATACTCGTCGTCAGAAATTATCACGCCAAGCACTTTCGGGAGGAAGAAGGGTCTACCGAAATGAAAGACATTTTACCGCTAACGCTTGATCCAGCTTTTAGCTCTTATGCGTCCTTCAAATACATAATGAATAAAAAGCTCCTACAAGGTTTGCCACTATTTTTTTTACTAAATGCCTTGAATCTGCATTGTTATTTTCCATGAGCATATCAGATTCAAGATCGTCTATCTCTCTTTGATGTGGCTCGGTCGAAGTTTTGAAAAACCGATTTGTAAAGGTGGATTAATAGAGAGGGACGCACAAGGCTGTCTGAGATTGCAGATGCAATAACCATGTAACTTTTATTGCTTGAAAAAATGGTAAGGGAGGTCTATTCTCAGATGAAAGAATCATTACGAACGAAAGATCTAAATCTAGTATTGAGATTCATCGATATATCTTTATTCACTCACCTGTCTATGATCGCTATGATTAGTATGCGCTCACGCAACCACATTACAATAAATGTCATTCACCTTTCTCCAAACTATCTTGAACTAGACAGCATCAGCAAATTCTAATTGTAAGTCTGCGTGAAAGCTTTAAAATAAAAAAAGTTCCATTCTATTCATCCAAACTCTCACTTTCATTTAAAATACTGAAGCCGAGAAAGTAGAGAGTAGGTATCAACATCAACATAATTTTAACTTCACGCAATTTTCATGCAAAACTTGTGTTAGACAAGATAAAAAACAAAGGGGAAATATAAAAACGTGCGGAAGTTGTATTGGTAAGCATATAATAAAAAGTTGAGCTCTTTGACAATCAAGTGCTTTCGTATGCTGCACAAGCAACCTGCTCGTATTTTAAGTTTCCGACGAAATAAAAACATTTGTAGTTTTCATTTTGCTTATGTCTTTGTTTTCCCTACGTGAATGCTACTCCATCCTACTTCAGAAACTGGAAGTGTATTTTTTATGATTGTGAATGAAACATTTTTTATTGTATTTGCTCTCGCTTTTGTATGGATATGCCGACGTCTCACTCACAATCAGTCTAGGGGTCCACCAATAAAAACTTTTGTATTTTGTATGCATTTTTATGAAGGGTTTATGATTGTGTAACAGGAAACGTACGAGCAGTAACGACAGCGAACATATCATCATAAAGAGTTGTGTTTACGAAGTTTCCATTACCATATTCCACCGCGATGGTTTGCTGAAAGGACGAACATTGATGCTTTGTTGAAGTGAAAGAGAGTACAAAGAGTTTTAAAAACGTGTCGTAATAATAAAAAGAATACGATGATTTCTAATATGAACTTTTCCCTTGTGTTTATGCCCACTTTTGTCATTTGACATACCTTTTTCCTGGCATGTCATACTTGAAAATGTTTGAGTTTTTAATCTTTAGTTTTTTTAATTTCAGACTGGGCCATATTCAATCAAAAAGTAGAATAAAGTCAAACAATTGTTACGGTTAGATATGAAAAATACACAATTCTAAAAAACATGAGGTCGGCAATTTTATGTAATGTACACGCTCAATTTCACCAGGGACATTTGCCCAAAATTTACGTATTTTATTTCCTCTCCGTCTTTTTGCTGGTGAAAGTGAAAGATATCCAGCCAAACTTTGTGAAGTAAATAAACCTGAAAATTGCTGTGGATCATATTTCTCGTTTCATACCACTCCATCGCAGATCACGGCCACAAAACTCATCTTTTTTGGTTTTGTGTCTGCAGCAAATGTGTGCACTTAATCTAGGCTGTTTTCTAACCCATGTAATTCATCATTTGAATTATGCATCCATCTCATCATCTGATGATAGCAAATGTTCGAGATGCTACGGAATTCTCACACTTTCACTTTTGCCAAGAGGTAACCCGATTTCCTTGCCTCATACCCTCATGAAACACAAGTATGGAAAATATAATTCCCATCTCAATGTAATGTAAAGCCGCAAATATCCATAATCCATGAATACACAATAAAGGGAAAACTACTTATGCTTTTTTATTTCACACATTTTCTTCAAACCAAAAGGAGAGAAAGATGTGAAGAGAGGAAAACTAGGGCCTGAACAAGACCCAAATTTAATGCTTCGCTCATTTTCATACTCCTCACACCACACTATCAAGATCACCTCGTGCATCATGCATCGTGCCACAAACACATGCCCTACGTTTAGGATGTCGAAAACCGCAAAAGGGAAACTCATAAAGAAATTTGTTCCTTGTTTTACTTTCTCTCACCCTCAGATACACACCGACCATCCATTCCAGTGTGAGGCTAAGGCTGAGTCAGTAATTTACATTGCCCTTAGGCCTCTAAAAGTAGAGCATGATTCGTGATAAGATACAATCTCATTTTAAGTCGAAAGTGTTTATGCTCTTCGCTTTTTCTTCTCATCATTCATCCCAGAAAAAGCTTGACACACTTTTTTTCTGCCGTGATGCAACGCAACCAAAGTTGATGTAGCGTAACGGCAACGTAAAAATATCTTAAAGGATTCTCAACTCTCCGTGTCCTATTCAAAGATTACAATTTTTTTCGTTCTTAGGAATATTCTCTTTTCTTCACTATTTTTTTAGAGAGAAGGAAATTAGTTTTTAGAAAATTCTTTTACTTTCACTTCCCCCAAATAATAGGTGATTTCTTGGAAAACCCAAGGACAAATTTTTATTTAGCTCTTGTCAGCTCTAATTTTGACTCGAGTAGTAAACTATTTGCACTTAAATAGGCGCAAACAAAGTAACAAAATAAAGTTTTCTCAAATGAGCTCGTCGTCGTTTCTTTTATAAAAACTTATTTCATCTGCAGTGCAGATCTCGTCGTTTAGTTTACCTGCGTATTACGGATTTTATTCTTCAAGACGAAAAGTTACGAGCAGAACTCTTTCTCAAATAAATAAATAAATATTTATACTTTGCTAATTAATTAATTACCACTTCTAGAACCGCCATGGGAAATTTTTTAAAAGACGTGTTTTCGAGCATAGTTATCATTAGTAAACACAAATCACAATTATACCATAGCTCGTACAACTTTAATCATGTCTTGTTTGCAATTCATTAGCTTTATAATTATTACACCTACTTAATTTGTCCTCTTAGGTAGTTGTTTTCTGGTGCTCTTGCTATGTTGTCGTTCCGCTTTTCGCAAGGAAAACTCGAAAACTCTAGCCCATCTCAAATCATAAATCCCTTTGTATCGTATAATCTTCTCAACCCTTAAAGTGCTGAAGAAGCTGATGCTGTTTCCTCCCGTATATTTGTAGCCCCGCAGAAAATAATGAAATGAAAACAGAAGGCTTTATTCTATAATTCGCGACTGTTTTTCTTCTTCCTCGAATCCCTGTGTACCCTCCAAACAAAATCTCCACAAAGTGTAATGCCCGAGAATTTTATTTACCGACCCGTATCCAGAAATTCCTTAATTCATTTATTTATTCTTCTACCACGCTTCCGCTCTCATTGTAAGCTTTTGTTCTTCAAGTGCCTGTACTTACACGTGTAAAACATACCTCCATGAACATATATATCCCAAAAGACATGCATACGCTTTTCCTTCTTGAAAAATTTGCATTTTTTTAGTTCCATCCCCTTCCATTTCTCTGTCTTGTCCTAAGCTATTTCGTGTAGGAAAGTATCCCATAAAGAAAAGAAAGGGAAAATATGTCGGTTAAGCAAACAATCAACTTTCACTCGAACAATACCATACCCCAGCTTTCCCCTGAGTTATATGCAGAATCATGACCAACTCATGGAGGATGTTGATGAGGAAAAAAGGGGCTTTAAAGAGGAAAAGAATAGAAGCCGGGCTGTAAAACAGTCGTAAAAAACTTACCACAAAAGGGAAAATCTCTGAAATTTGATACTTGTCCGTGTATGCTTGCATGAAAGTACGATGATTATTTATCCTATGAAAAAATGCTTCCGTCCAAATATGTACCATTGCTCGAACAAAAAGCAGAGAAATTCAAGCTTACAAAGATTTTTTCTTTGAATTAATAAAACCGGCTTTACTGAAGTATTGACAGAGCGAGACTATGCAATAATTTCAAATCTGAACCAGAGAAATGGTTGTAGTGTCCCGCTTTCAATTTTAATGAGTTCTGAAGTGGCCATAGAAATTCCTGTGTTCTCCAGCCCTCCAACTTCATACTAGAGTAGTTATAGATACGGAGAACGTGTGTAGAACCAAAATGCGAAAGATTTTATTCTGTGACAGTTGCTCATGCTTTACACAGCATTTCATTAACTTAACCTAATTTTTTGCAATGTATTTTTCGTTGTTTGATTTTCCTCCAATTATCGGCATCAAAATCTACATGGCACTTCCCTGGTATGTAACGACGTAGTTATCGTTTCAAATTACAAGTTCGAAGAGTCAGTCAGTGTATCGTATGGCTTCATCAAAAACATGACCAACAGAAATGGGTGTGTTGGTTTCCAAACCGAATGATCCACTAATGTTTAGTCAACGTGACTACTTACTTATTGTTTGATTTAGCTAGCCTAGATTTTGTTTTCAGTATTGTAACAACGAAATCTAATCTGGCATAAAATATCCTAAATTATTTAATCAATGTTCCACGAATTAGAAAAGTAAAAACTTTGTAGATGGGATCATTGGAGCTTTCGAAGCTGTGGAAAAACAAACAATTTTTAATTAGAATCTAAAACCAAATTTTGGAATATTTAAAAGTGCATTCATTAGTCCCTATTTTGATCATGTGTGATTTGAACGTAAAATTTTATAAAGTTTCAACAAAACAGTAGACATTAAGGACAGGCAATGCATTCCACTGAACTTTCTCTCTCCCTGCACTCTTTGTTCTCCATGCTATCTCGCGCATGCAAGATTAAAATCAGGGCTTAAACAAAAAGAATCTGAATCAAGATTTTTCTTTGTTTTTGTTTAGATTAAATTTTATAAACAAAGACTCGGTCTACCACAAAGCGCGCGGGGTTGACAAAAGCCAACAAAAAATCTTTCCTTTTCATCTCCACGCATCAAGTTTGTATTGGAGCTTCCCTCGTTGAGTACATTATCCTTACAAAGAAGCTGCTTCTCCAGTGAAAGTTTCTCTCCAGCAGAACAGGAAAGTTTACTCCACATATTTTCTCCTGCTTTCACTGGCCAAACTTCAGTCTCGCTTTCACTTTCCTCTGGAGAGCAACGAAAAGAGAAAACTGAGCAACAGCTTCAGACTCAAACTCAACCTATCAGCAGCCAAAACCAAACCTCATTTTCGTTGGCAGAAGAAGCGACAAAAAAAAAACTTTTTTGTGCTCCTATTCAGCTCGTGCCACGCTAACCGAAAAACTCTTAAACTCTTGCATATAGTAATTAATATAGTGCACGTTGGAGTGTTTTGTTAGCATTTTTTGAGTAATAAATATGAAAATGATTGCACGCGAAGGGGAAAAGTAAATTGTAGCATAGTGCAATTCATTAGTTCCTTTCCAAGAGACTGGCTGAATTCCTGGAAATGATAGTGATTTTAAATATTCTTTTTTGTTTCAAGTTGGAATTGTCCTTTTAGCAGACTTTTTAAAGAGCTGTAAATGAATGAAAGTGAAAAGAAAGTCGTCAGTGTAATTAAGGATGAAAATGATGAAAATAAAAGGATTTAATTGCTCATCACTAATTCAACTTTTTCCTATTTGCGCTAATGTATTTTAAAAGTGAGAAATTACATTTAGATTTTTCATTATTGAAGTAATACTGAACTCCAGCTCTGCTTATATGGTGGCAAATGTCACTTACAAGATCTTTATTGATCTGGACAAAATCTGTAATATTCTGGTAGCGTAAAGAAGGCTGCCTCGATTCCGACGTAATTGAAGACGTGATGTGACCTCTCTTCTCTCCTAAAGTTTCGGTCACACTTTTCATCAAAATTTATTTAGAAATTCAATCTTCGCCGGGTAGCGTTGCCGGTGCCAAGAAAAAAATCTAGTAAGCGCAATATTTTTTCTTGTCTAGTAAGTTTTTTTTATTTAACGCGTTCATGTAATGCAACAGGACTGATGATCCACTACTGTCGAAGAGAGAAAGACGTCGTCTTTAAAATTGGGGAAATCGTAGAAGAAAACCGCATTTTTACATAAATTTAATTCGTCTGCTCCGTCTCCCAAGACATGACCTCTTTTTTTCTTTAGCCTCACTTCTTTAGCCGATCTTTATTTTTTGTTTGGAACAAGTTTTAAGTTTTTTCTTGGCCTGTTTTCCCGTCTAATTGAAAAAGTTTCCGGTTTCTCTGAAGCCAAGGATAAAAACCTTTTTTTTTTTGGGTTGGTCTGCTTTCAGCTCAGACAGTTCAGCAATGTTGAGGGAGAAAATGAATGAATGGATGAAATACTTATCCAGCTGAATTTTAAATTAAGTTCGTTGCCAAACACAGAAGGAAAAAGATTCTCCCTTTTTGACTGGAATGTAAAGTGTAATGTGGTAAGGCATAATCGAGAAAATGATGAAAGTTTGAAGTTTTCAGTTCAGCATTATCCTAAACATTTGAGAGGAAGAAAATTGGCATGGTCTTTCCTTCTTGTTCGTTTCGGTTTTAGTCAGAAGCATTTTGCCTCTATCCAAAGTCCTAATGATCATTTTCCCGCTTCCTTTTCAAAGTAGGTATGTTGATGTTGATGTTGGTACTGGGAAGAGGTGGAGGTGTCTAAGTGGAAAAACAAAAATATGCTGGAGGCTTTCTCCATCATATTTTGAGTCAAGCTTGAAGTCCACGAGGCAACCAACAAAAAAAGTAAAATGGATCTCGCTGGAGAAATCACATTAGCGATACGTTCATATTAAAAAAAGGGGAATGGAAGGAAGCAGGGGAGATGATGACGATGTGTAGAAAGTTGAGGGTAATGCTATGTCGACTAGCTGATGTGATGATGATGGCGTCTATTCTACTGGAAAATATATTCATTTTCACTCTCCAAAAAACTTCATTTTTATCTTAGCTTGTGTGATGTGATGTGATGTAGGTAATATCTGCGAGGCAAATTTTCTGTTTAGAAAAAGGAACCACACGACTTTGTCGATTCATGTTGAAGTCGCTGCAAGCACTGAAAGTCAAACTGCGGCAAAATAAGTTTAAAGAAAACTTTCTTTTACAAAAGTCCAAAAGTCGGAACTCAATTTTGTTACATGCATGTTACCTATGTTGTGATGTAAAGAAAGCGAAAGGAGACAATAATAAATAAGCATGTTATCATTAAATCGTGTATTTTCTGAGGTAGCACACGATAGGTAAAAATTCATGACTCGCCTTGCATGCAATTCAAAAGATACACGTGAATGAAAGGAAGCAATGTTGGATACACACATTCATTTCACACCTTTACACGAAATATCTTTTTGCGCATTGAGGTCAACCGAATTCTAAAGAGTATCAAAAATGCTAATGCTTTCAGAATAACAATAAAGGGTTTACTTCCCTAAACATCCCATGTTTTTCTTTCAACTGACATAAATGTCATTTCTAATAAAACGTCATGCGAAAAAAAAGTTTACCTAACCGTTTTCCGTGGGCATAAAAAGTTTTTGCATCATTTAATACAGTATAATATCCATCCCTTTCGG
The DNA here is from genome assembly GCA_027743895.1 of Seira musarum. Taxonomy (NCBI): domain Eukaryota; kingdom Metazoa; phylum Arthropoda; class Collembola; order Entomobryomorpha; family Entomobryidae; genus Seira; species Seira musarum. The sequence continues at coordinate 23,669 of JAHZMX010003138.1, forward strand.
CACGTTCATTGGTTTGCTTATAAGGATAGATTACCCTTGTGCTATCTTTAGGTACCTTAAAGTCTAAGGATAGAGTAGTAGAAGGGCAACGATCCAGTACTTTTCCATTGCATTCTAAAAGAAAATTATCATTTTCCTTCTGCAAATGAAAACCATGTAAAGTGTAATCGTCTTAGCCTTGAGGAATACAGCTGAGGGAAAGGAAAGTTTGAACAACTTTCTAGACTTTCATCTCATGCATTTTCCACTCTCCACTGGTGCGATATACACGGTCATTTCAAGTGAGTCTTTTCCCTTCGCCCAACTTTTTTTTCTTTTGAGGGAATTTTGCCTTATGAAACGGAACAAAAATGAACCCAAAATANGATAGAGTAGTAGAAGGGCAACGATCCAGTACTTTTCCATTGCATTCTAAAAGAAAATTATCATTTTCCTTCTGCAAATGAAAACCATGTAAAGTGTAATCGTCTTAGCCTTGAGGAATACAGCTGAGGGAAAGGAAAGTTTGAACAACTTTCTAGACTTTCATCTCATGCATTTTCCACTCTCCACTGGTGCGATATACACGGTCATTTCAAGTGAGTCTTTTCCCTTCGCCCAACTTTTTTTTCTTTTGAGGGAATTTTGCCTTATGAAACGGAACAAAAATGAACCCAAAATAAGATTATCTGACGATCAGTTTATTTTTTCCTGATCAAAATTGCACATTTTTAGATCCCAAAGGTGCCATGAATAAAAATGGATTATGCTGCGGGAAATTTCAAAACTGCGTTTTCCCTTCATTTTTAAATTACTGCTGTCTGCTACTGCTGCGTCGAGGTCCGGTCCAGTCGTTGAGTTTAATGATGGAAAATGATGGGCTAGACCCTTCTTTACCGGAGGAGAAAAATTGTTTACATTGCAGAAAAATCCGAAATGACCTGGGATTTTCTCGATTTTTTTTGTATTTTGTACATTGAACTTTTATTTTTTCCAAGTTCTCTTATTTTTCTGCAGTCATCATCACGTCCTTTACAAAATAACAAGGCAAGGTAAATATTTAATGAGACCATTGAAGATCTTTTTTCTTCGGTCAAGATATAACACAAAACGCAGTTTTCCAAAGTTTCCAGAAGAAAGTGCAAGCGTAAACCGCAGAGCTTCATTACTGTATTGACGCTGCATCTCACTATCTCATTCTTCCAAACTAGTTTCTCTAAATGAACTGTACTTGTTCCATTTTGAAGGGGAAGGCATAAAATCCAGATAATTTTTTTTACCAAACCCACTACTATCGCTTGAACGAAAAGACCACTCAAGACTTATAGGCTCTGCATCAGTTCAACACGTTCAAGCTGAATCATGTAGTTCTTTGAGTGGTATTCGAAAGCAATCATGTCCTCAGGGTTGGAATCGACGAAAAAAGGAAACTTCTCCTTTCCCATCCAAACAGTGGTCTAATCAAATGTCTGTGAATATCCGTAACTTCTTTCTCCTGTACATTTGCTGTCAGTCATTGCTAACACTGCGAGTGAAATATTGTTGAAAAATGGAAATGTGGAGATGAAGACATTCATTGGAATGTTCAGAAGGGAA
>JAHZMX010003139.1:0-26736 GCA_027743895.1 Seira musarum
CTCTCTCCCTCTACTACTACATACTCTTCTTTTAAAGGATAACATTATTCCCATTTACAATACAGGATTTTCTGGCATTACTTGTGCTTCCTGTATCCACGATGAACAAATGCAATATTCGTTTCATTCGTCCAAATTCCCATTTTTTGGTTTACTCATGTGGCACCATCATCGTCCCTTTTTATATATAAAATCAGAGAAATCCGTGACTTTTAGGATATTCTCAAAGAGAATAGTAATGCACCGATATTTCTGTATTAGTGTCGCAACTTGAAATTCCATTCGTACAAATTAACTTTTAGCTTGCATTTTTTACTTTCTGTCCCGCCAGCGCAAGAAAAAAACTTTTTTTTTCGGGTTATCGTTCTCTCGTTTCTCCTCGCTTCCTTTTTTTTCTAGGAGAGACACTACAAAAGTACATTCCCAAACCAAACCACTTTTACTATCCCTTTTCCTATAAAGTTTATGATGTCCCCCGCAAGTTTGGTCCTAGTGGAATTTTGCTATATGAATATCCGATCGCATCTTTCTGTGTGACTTTGCGAACATGTGTGAAACAAGAATGTTGCTTGAATGTGGTGGTAGTTGGATTTGAGGTACCTAACATCCCGTTTGTAATGCTAATACTACAGCATACAGATAAACCAATGTCATGTAACTAATTAAACGTAATGTAGGCCAAATTTTAGTGGGTAGAAAGCCCTGATATGATACTTTTTCTAATCATATAATCTCTTCAATTTTCGATGTTCCACTTCCGAATAAATGGTACATTTCACTGGACTTGACTTGATAGACTTCATTCTTTACTGGCAGCTTGTTTGTTTAGATTGAACGTGTATCAAAAATTTGTACAGAGCTTTCACAGTTCAAAACCACGTTTGCTCTCTCCTCTTTTTATCATGGACCAAATTCGACATCGTATGCTCACTTTTATTGGGGTGTCCCGAAGGCGACTAAAAAAGGCAAAACGCTTTGGTATGTGTGTGCCTGTGTGTGTATAGGCAGTCTACTAGTACACTCAGAGATTGGCAAACAAGCTCTGTCGGCGCCGCATGTCTTTTCCCTGTCTGTTAAGTCCCCTCGCTTCTGTGCACATTTACCATACTATTAAAATCACCCGATAGGGAATTAGCAGTTCCCGTCTCTGGTGTCTACTCGCATGCATAATAAATGCCCGCGAGGGAGATATCCTGTGCTGAGTTGGATGCATCCATTTAGTTCCAACCATGTGAAATTATGATTTCCCTTTTCCTTTAAATAATTTTCCTCTTTAAAATGGAAGTGTTCTGAATACGATGAGCTAGCAAATGCTTGTGTTTTAAGCAAAAATTCTAGCCATTTCCATTTACTTCAACTCTTCCTTATTATCAACATTACATAGTCCAAAAAAGTATCTGCATTATATAGTTTATAAGGAATGAGAAAACTCCTTGTTTGCATGGGAAAAAGAAGGATTTATTAGAGAATTTCATAAATTCAGATTCCTGACTTTCTACATAGTTTTCTACTTTTGCTGAGCACTCCTTAGAGTCCCTTTTATGTCATTTAAATACCCAGCATTCTCGTATCCACTAATATGCATCCCACTCTCTTGGTCTTCTTGTTTCCCCGAAAAAACTGCAAAACTGCCAACCAATGTTGTGCATCTTATTTTCACCGACACATTCTCGTTCTCTTCCCCTCTCTCTCTCTCCACCACTTTCATTTTCATTTTTACTCTCAGATGTTTCCGCCGGCATCAGGTAATGCACATATATAGTCTCTCTCTCTCTAGTTGAAAGTGTTGCTTTAATGGCGGTGGTGACACTAACTCGAGCACTGAAGAGAGTTAATAATGTACTACGTATTATTTCATGAACTTGGTTTGGGAAATATGCGAACTCCGTTGTAAAATGTTCATGATTTTTTCCTTCATATCGCTTTTTAAAAAATAAGGTTGCCTTTTGAAGCTCGCAGGAACTCACTATCAATTTTCGTCTTTCCACAATATGCTAGAATGTAACATTGGCATGATCAAAAGTTAGGAGGTTCTATAAGAACGGGTTCAAGTTAAAGGTTTATTAATGCTCTCAAGTTAAAATGGCACGTTGGGGAAAAAGCCATGTATGTTTATAAAATACAAAAGCAAAATATAAATATGGAATAACTTCTAAAATATGCAAGTAGTAGAGTCCACCGGAAAGTGTATAAAGAAATAATCCGTATTATTACTTGCAAAGATGACAGTTTAAACAACGAGGAAATTAAACCATCTGTAAGGTGCTTTAGGTATTCCAATTTTTACCTTAAAATTATTGCGGGTTGGAGACTGGTTTTACATATTCATAAATGTCTTAGTTAGTCGAAAAAATACAAGTTCATTTCATTGAAAGTTATTTCATTTAAGAAAATAATCGCTAAGGGCTAAAATATTTTACATATTTTGAACGAGGAGACGATTACCTTCAATGCCTATTAATGGATAAGAATGAGAATGGGAAAGAATAAGTAGATCATCGATTAACCTGAGATGGGTTTCATTGACACGAACGTTGACAAATTTTTGTAACCGTAACGTAACCTTCAAGGTGCCCTACGAATTGAATTTCACATGCCATTATGTTATAAACATGTTTATCACAAAAATATGCAAGAAAAAGAATGAAAAATATTATTTTATGCTTCTAAAATCCTTGATGTTATAATTGAGAAAGAAGCTATTATAATGTAAAGGAAAACTTTTTTCCGCCAAGGCAGTCTTTTCTCTCTTGGCATGGATACGTGCATCCGTCTGTCCATTCCAATAGACTCCTTCTTCCTTGCATTTTTTGCTGTTTCCTCTTTGGTAGAAGAAGAATCTCTCTTCACTTGGCATTATTATTAATACGACTCTTTCATTTCTCCCTCTACTTTACACTTTGTTCCGACGAGCCCTGAAGAAGAGAATGGAATGAAGTAGAAAAAAGAACAAGGAGGGAAAAAAGAAGGAAAATCCATTAAACTCAAGTCGCAGTTGCTTGTTATGCATAGAAGAAGTAATGCCAATGTTCTTTTCTTATAGCGTCGACATACCTACAAAATGAGGCTATAAGAACAACTAAAAAATATCCAGAGGCTTGGTGTGATGTGATGTGATATTAGGTAGCAGGTCTCCAAAAGGATCTCCCTGGTTCACACGAGTTATCCCTCTTTTCGCAGTTATAGTTTTTATACCTTGCGGATTCCGCTCATACGCACATCATTCTAGAAGTTTATAGAGCTTGTTCTCATCATATCATTTATATGTATGAGGTGCCATTCCAACATTAATATAGATGGAACATTGTGTTCGGACGGTGCACATTTTTCTCTGCCTCCACCGACCAGGACTTTTTTCCCTGAGAAGAGGAAAAAATGAGGCTGCAAAAAAGAAACGGAGGAAATCATGTATGCAGCAAGTGCATTATGGACAATGGAAACCATATGGAGTTGGCTACATTATCATGAGAATTGAAAAAGGGACCGGATGGAGAAGCGACGGAGAGAAGTAATATGAGGAAAAGATAATAGTCAGGAAAAAAAGAATGTAAAAATGTGAATATTATTTCATACGCTTCTCTGGGAAAGAGAACTTGCTCACTCGCAATTTCTGATTTTTTCCCAGAGTATTGGTTTGGTATCATCCCGTTTTTATCATAGTTTCATCATCATCCCCCAATTTTTGTTGAATAAAGTTTATGAAAAGACATAACAGTTGTAGTTTCCCGAATCATGGAGTCAAGCAAGATTGTAAAATTTTGTGATTTTTTTACCTTTTCCCTGATCACATTGGTGGAAACTGGAAACAGAAAAGTGAGCAGGCACAGAGAAAGAGCTTCTGTGATTCTTTGAAATTTTAATCTTATCTTAGGTTTTGTATATTGGACTGTGGGGACTGTTGGGAGGAGCGCCAAGTTCTATGCATGATATGATGGTCCAAGAATCTTTGCCATGTGCTTAAATGAATTTTTTTCCCGATTAAAAAAATTGTTTTTTGAAATTCAAGAGAAGATCTCATGCCATCCCCTCCCTTCCTGTACATTCTTCCCCTTGAGTGGTTTCTTCAAGTTTTTGGTCTGAAAAACGACGTGCAAATAGGGAATAATAAAGGACTTGTGATGAAACTACGCTTTTGAGAGGAGCTACTGTATCAAGGAAAACAAGAGAGAAAGACGTTCTCCAAGAAAAGTGCAGTGTAGTTTGTGTGTGTGTGTGTGTATAGACGTGAGTAAATGAATGCTTGTGCTTGCACAAGATTTTTAGTTTTTATTTCAATAGTTCCACACAGCTCCGTTGTCCCCCATCATCAACTTTACAACTTTCTTTTCCTCTAACGACGTGCAAATAGGGAATAATAAAGGACTTGTGATGAAACTACGCTTTTGAGAGGAGCTACTGTATCAAGGAAAACAAGAGAGAAGGACGTTCTCCAAGAAAACTGCAGTGTAAAGTGTGTGTGTGTGTATAGACGTGAGTAAATGAATGCTTGTGCTTGCATAAGATTTTTAGTTTTTATTTCAATAGTTCCACACAGCTCCGTTGTCCCCCATCATCAACTTTACAACTTTCTTTTCCTCTTTTTCTCAACTCACTCTCTCAAAAAAACCTATTGACTATGCAAGGGAGGATGCTCCGACCAAAGCAGATTTAATTTGTAAAGCGGATGACAGAAACTTATGACATTCTTGTTCACAAGCCGTTCCGTTTCTTTCCCTTGCATAGAAAATTCCACTTTTGAAAAAGATGAAGGAAGGCCGCGACAAAGAGAATGGTGGTGAGGAGGACGACTTTCCTCAAAAAGGTACTAGAAAAACTCAAGTATGGATAGTGGGTAGCACTAAAGTAACGCTTATATTTTAAGTTTTAACGCAACTGTTACCACAAATAATAAGTTCAGGCTTCATCCCTGCACACTGGCACATACCATTGCTATCTAGATAAAATATCGCATCAGAAAAGCCGAAGGAGAATGACAACAAAACTCTTTTGTCTTTCATCATTAAAGGAGAAAAGAAACACGATTATCGTTGAATCTTCTGGCGGAGTGTCCAGCAGCAAAAGCAGCAGTAACTGATTCTTTGTGAAAGGACGAGGAAGTTGTTGTTAAACATGATTGTACCACAAGCAAACATCTGAAAACGACAAGATGATCATGATAATGAGCTCACATTTTAAGGGAAATTGTTGAAAAAATGGTGGTGCAGTTGGATCAAATGCAGCAATTTCCCCAGCTTTACTGCTTTTGGACGGGTGCAGGCAATTTTTTCTCGTTCTTAGAAGAAAAACTGCTTTTGCTGCCGTAACCCTTTTGCTTCATACAAAAGTTAGTTGTGAATTCCTTGTATCTCCAAAAAAATGTGTTAAGCATAGTTTTCGTTAAGAGTAATTAATTATGAAATGCTTTCCCCATGCAACCCATGTGGTAAATGGTAAATCATGTGGTGAATATTCATTTTGAATTAGCATTTTATGTGAGCGAAAAAAATTGTAATCTTTTGCTCTGAGTCCTTCTTTCGAAAATTATCATGGGCCAGAGTAGTGTAAACTTTAGAGGTGACAGTACATAGTAAATAAAGAAGACTATGAAATTATGCAGTGACTACTCAACTTCTTACGCTCTCATTAGTGGAGAGACAAAAAAAACTTAAAATTTGGACTTGCCAACTCATGTACCACTTCAAGTAGGCATCCATCGTAGACGAAGGAAAAGAAAGTTTTCTCCACTTTAAATAATATTTGTATGTGTGGACGACAGTCGACAACCGACAGGGAGACTGGGGCTCTCGTCGTCGTATCTCGCAAAAAGTCTCTATTTTAGGTGACGACCGACGATGACAACACAGCAGCTTTCCTTAAAGAGACTTCAGGGAAAGGGAAACTACTACAACCGCACAGTGGCAAAACTTTTCTTGTGCGGATAGAATAAGTGTTTTCTTTCCTTTCCACTTTCTCTCTATCCATTACACTTTCTCAACTTTAATTTTATTCCAAAGCACGCCATAGGGCCATAAGCATTTTCACTGAGAGAAGAATACTTTATTACAAGCACGAGAAAAGAGGAGCAAAGTAAAGTAGTTTAAACTTTTTTTACTCAGTGATTTTATCAAGATTTTAAGCTTAACCATAATGCTTCACGATTAGCCTCATGTATCATTTATAATGTACCTATAAGTGAGCAAGTTCACTGCAGCACCACATATTTTATTGCGGAATAATGTCTTCCAATAATTACTTCTTTTTCACGAGACCGTTAAATTGCTCTACCAAAAGTGGGCTCAAGGAAAGCAACATAAACGCGAGATGATATTACGGTGCTGGGCACTTGACACTTCATGATCGAAAAACCCTAAAAGAAACTGAAACTTCTCCGACAACTTTTACATTCAAAGTTCAAAAGTTGAAAAAGAAAATGTCGTGGATATCTATCTTATCATTTGTGTTTCATAATAGATCAGGAGACAGAACAGAATCTAACTTACAATCACTGAATACTTTTGTAAGTTTATCCAGGTTCGGGGTACATGCTTAATCTTTTGGAAGCAAAACCTAAGGTAAATTTTAAGGTTTGACTTGAAGTTTATTTGAAAAATTCTGAGTTGCTACTTTTGAAAAATCCCTGCTTGGTTTAGAATTACAAAATGGTGAACAGAAATAACTTTACTTATTCTGTCTTATGTCTTTGTTATTCGCTTTCCCACTTCACTTGGTAAAATTAGACTCTGTACTGCTACTGCTTCCTTTGCTACATTTTTATTCGCCACTATCGCATCAATTGCAGACATGAGGAATAAGAGAAATGGTAGAATTCAACTCCCAAAATGAGAGTGTCAACTAGAATGGAGAAGAAATAAGATGAATTTGTTCCAAACGACTAGTAATAAATTACTCCGGAAAAAGTTGACTACTCACTTTTAGTTTCTTTTATTCCTAAACATTGAGAGCAGAGCATCTTCTTTTCCTTGTTCCAATGGAAAAAAAGTAAGAAGAATATAAGGAGCATATTAATTTTTGGACGTTAGAGTACTAACGCGACCTCGAAAAGATCAAGAGTGAAATTCAAGGGAAATTTTTTAGTGTAGAAGAATAAGTAGCAAACCATGTTAGGCTACATCACTATAAAATGCATGGATTCATTATATTTGTGCAGCGAACCAATAGTCAATATATGAATACATGAATTTGATGTGATGTCTTGAGTCGAAAAGTAGTCGAAGATTTCTTAAGCATACCAAATTGCATCAACGGAAGTGGAATAAAAGTAAAAATTTGAATACATTTTACTTCTTCTGGATATCCTAAACATTCTATCAATTTTTTTTTCCCGCGAACGAAATGCACAAGTACAAACTACTCACGGAGTGCACAAGTCCCACTTTATCTTATAAATGCATGTTGGTAAGTTTATATGCTTAGTCTAATTTGAATTTGTATAGTCTGAAGAGCCTGTTCTTGTTCTGTTCCATTCTACCGAAGGAAGAAAAAAGAATGGAAGGAAAGAGAAAATGTTCGGTTTTGGAGAATTCAACCCTAAAGAAAATTCCGATTGATGGCTGGTTGACTTCTCTTAAACTAGATTTGCATGAAGAGAAATATTGCAGGGAAAAAAGGGGATTCTTTCTGTGGGAGAAGGAGAGTGAGTGAGTAAGTGATAGAAACAAGGAAGGAAAAAATCGACGATGAGAAGAAAAGTTGCAAATAACCACTTATACATGAACGTCAACATGGTCGTTTCGGTAAAAGGAAATAGGAAAATGACATTCAACATTTTTAAGAGAATTGAAGGATCCCATGGTAGTTTGAAGGAACAATATAACGTATTGGCAATGCGAGGAAAATGGTTCTAAAATACAAATGAAATACAAACGAATAGCGTTGCACTGGAAGAGGTAGTATGTGCACAGTGATCGAAACAGTGGAACTAGCCGGGACAGTGTAAACATTGTTGAGCGTTAAAGGCTACTGAACATTATTATGCTATTCTATTTCGAGGGCAATTGCAAGAATATTAAAATGTAGGTTTTTATTATGCCAGCGCTAGCATTACGGCGGATTGCTAAAAATATTTTGTATTATATAGACTGAAATTACTAATGAGTGATATTGTGTGTTCAATTCAAGATTTTTTGCCCATTTACCTTTATTAGCGATACGAAGTGAAATATTTTTCGTCATAAATGTTGTTCGAGGACTTTTATTTTTGCAGAAAAGTCATTGAACTCGCGTTTGGTCAATTTTCCTAGGGTTCTACTTGCGTTTATATTACTGGCCTGTTGTTTAATTAATAAATAAAGTAATAGTTAGTGGATTTTTCTTGGTATTTTTATCAAAACTATGTCATGCTATTAACAAAACGAGAGAACGTTTCCATTCTATTATTTCCGATCTTTGCAAAAATGAATTTGAAATGCATATCACTTCCTGAGAATCATAAATTCGTGAGTACTGAATTATACAATTTGCTTGGTTTAGGTGCTTTTTTATATTTACATTTAGTCCAGATAAGATTCAATGAAGACTTGATTTACTTCTTCCTGCCTCCGACTCAACATATATACAATAAAAAAGTTCCTGAAAGAATCCAGTCTACCGTACAAATATTGAACGAAGGAAAACAAAACTGTCTGATACGGGAATCAATTTTTTCATGAAAAATCAATCCGTGGGAACAAAGGAGCAGATTTTCAGAATATTTGTACCCAGTACTGATTACATTTCAGCCTCATTATCATTTGTTTTATCAGAAATACATATATTCATAAACGAAATTGGGAATGAAGCCTTTGATAATTTAAAGTCTTTTCCTTGACTGAAAACTGCATGTGCTTCATTTCCATTCCTGTATGCCCATCATTGTTAAAGTTACATTGATGCAAGTTGTATCAAGACTACCATTGGAAGCTTGCGGTCCTTTACAGCCGTCACAAGTCACGTATTGACGCTGATATAAAACATGATGATTGTGAGGATAAAATACAAAGAGTTTTGAGGATACAAAATAAAAAAAACTTACGTTAAACCGGAGAATAACGATCAAAAAGGCGCCATTAGCATTTTCGAATTCCGAATGGGAAAAGCAATAGGAAAGTCAATGCATCAATCTGAATGTCATTTTTTTGGGACGGGAACAACAAAAAATGACATTAGGTCATACATACATATTTGTATTTTTTTGCACGTGGTTGAACTAAAAAGTGCCACGCATAATGATTCGTATCGATGCGTTCATGTCTGTATGGGTTTCCAAAGTCCCTGAACTTCCGTAAACATAGACACATATATACTTCGTGTCAGACGAGATAGATTTCCTGAAGTGCCTGTATTAAATTGCATTCGTACGGGAATCCATTTTCTCCAATTGCCTTGTTTCACTCGTAACGGTTGAAGTGTCTATTTTTTCTCGAATCGAAATCGCTGTCCATGCTACGCATAGGTTTAAGTGCATACGTTCGAGACATTTTTCATTCGTGATATATTACACCTGTTGTGAAACAAAAGCGAATATCGATGAAAAATATTTGTGAGACATGTTCCATTCAAGATGATGTACGAGGATGACAAAAATCACATCAGAGTTGAAGCCTTCTTGCTATACTATGCCACTGAAGTATAATACATACAGACATTCTCTTCCGTGCAACGCAAAAAAAAAAACCAAGGCACATAAATGGGAGTTTTATCCGTGAATAATAAAATAGAAAACACTTTTGAGTGAAAATACACTTCTTAAATATTTAAGAAAACATTTTTGCGTGAGAATTCCTTTCTCAAAAGAAAAATTCCTTTTTTAAGAAACAGAAAGAAGAGGCATAAACCCGGGGACAGATGGTGGCTTTTAGCTTTGCTTTCTACAATTATTTTAACATAAAAAAATAAATCGAAAAATATGACAAAGAGCAAGTAACAAAAAGAAAAAGAAATTGTGAAAGGATGTAATCCAAAAAAAAAGTACAAAGTTGAAGAAATATGATTTGAGCTATGGAAAATATTCCCCTTCAAAGATGTTTTTGATGGTGGATGACTGACGCAATGATTTTTCTCAAATGAGGAATGCCTTAAGTCGAAGACTTAAGTGGAAAAAATGGTTATGGGACTTCCTCGAGAAAAAAAATGAAAAGCCTAGAAAACTATTCGAGGAGATATTTATACCCTCTTATGAAAATATTGATGTGTGCGCATTCATTTAAGTCAGAGAGTTCCATTATTGCCGCATTACACACAGTAGTGAGTGTGAGAGGACGAGATGCATACAATTTAGCACTTTCAAAGAAAATATTTTCGTAATTGCAACCCGCCTTGGTAAAATGTTAGAAAAAAATGTTGGTGCTTTGAAAAAAAATATGCCTCATAGAGTGAGTGCCAGGATAAGATCATTGTGGAATGCTTTTGTTTTCCATTTGCCCTCTTTCTTTCATCCCAATTTTTTATTATTATGGTTTTTGGTTAGTTCTTCATATAAATCCCTTTCCAGGGGCACTCATGCACGAAAGAAGTATGGGAAAAAATTACTCATAAAAATCTACTCAGATGTCTAAAGAAAATTGCATTTCCACTTTGGTGCAACGATGTAACTCCCGTTAAACTTATAACTCATGTAGGGATGAATGACTTAAGAATTTAAAGTTGTGCCAGACCTACAATCAGACGCCAAGAAAAGAGTCATACAAACATATTATCCAAAAGCACTTTATGGCCAAAATAACCATTTAATATGAATAAGCATTTATTGCCACATATTAACTCTTTTTAAAAGAAAAAAAATCAATTGTTTCTCAAAAAACCTCCCATAAAATTTATCTGAAGGTCCACATCACTTTAACGAACTAACGTAAAAAAGTATCCGTAAATATTTGTAAACCTAACATCATCATTCAATTATCAAATGTATGTGGGTAACTTCCGACTCTTCCAACCATTCCTGGACAAATCCAATCACAAAACAACAAAAAAGCCACAAAACTACATAGTACCTTTGCTAGTTTCATTTAGAGATACCTCCTTAAAGCCTGCCAAATTAAAAAGAGGAAATGAGCGGCAGTGTAAAACTGAAAGGATAAATGAAATGTAGTAGTAGTTTTTTGTTTACTCAAGTGATGATGATAACAAAAGTTTTTACAAACGAAAACAGGAACTCGGAAAAGTAGAAGTAGAAAAGAGAAACATCATTATTCACTAGTATGATCACATCAAACAATTCAAACCATGCTTGAAAGTAGTAGAGGATGTTGAGGCACCCAAACTATAAAAAGTTATATTGGCATATAGATTTACTTGTGCAAAGCATTTGTTTTATCCCATGCCCATAGACAAAAGTTGGAAATAAGAAAGGGTTGAGTTGAGTGTAATATAAAAGGAAAGTAATACGTGCAAGCTTTTCAGTATATATATTTCGTTGTCTGTTTGTGCACTCCCGGCCGGAACAGTAAGTAGTTCTTTCAAAGTTTATTTTTTACCTTCCTTTTTTGACGTAACTACCTAAGGAGTAATAATGTGGGCCAAGGGGATCGTGATGGCAAGGGGATCCAACCACTTTGGGAAGAATGTTTCGTGCTATTGTGTTGCACAAAAAGAAGTTTCCGACATAGTTGTTCTCATATTGCATGAAAATTCTCAGCAATTTTTTTGGTTGGATTGAGCCCAAGCAGAGTTTTTAGGCAATACTCATACCTGAGCTTTTGCAATTTATCTAGATGCATCTGTTTTGTAGACACAGTGTAGTGTATCGGCAAAGCACGCAAGGGATTTATAAGGTGAAGAAAATCTAAGCCTTTGTTCTTTCGCAAAACTTGTGAAAAAATGGGGGATGATTTCATGCAAAAAAAAAAGAAAAAAAAAGGATAAGGGAATTGCCTAGACTCATATCGATACTGATGTTTGAGCCTTTACCAAATGAAGCGAATACACTGAGGTAGCAGCTTATTTAATGCCATTCAGTTTCCTAAGGATAACTGTCTGGGACATTGATAGATCAAAATAATTTTATCTTGTTTAGATCTTCTTTAGTTTTAGAAAATCTCTACTGGGAAAATGGGTATGGAAAGGAGAGAAAAGGATGAGCAACCTTCTCTTTCACATTGTCCCCAACGTTTGCAGATAAAATTTTGTCGCGGTCCCCAATGTTTATCTTTTCTTTAAAGTCTACCTAATAAATCAAAGGTTTCATCAACGAGAGTAGCATGTAAGGAGCTATATGTAGCTCTTACCATTTCAACGGTTAAATGAAACAAAAAGATTGTGTTAAAATTTAAAAAGTTTTTTAAAACAATTTTTAGTTGAACCATGAAATTGTGTTAGTGTCATGTGTGGCAGTTACTCTCATGTGACAATGATATTTGATTGCAGCAAAAGATAAAAAGAAAAAAAATGCCTTATTTACTTTCACAACTTTTTCTTTGTTAGGAAGTAACCAGTTCCTTTTACTCTTTCTGATTTTTTTTCACTGAAGTCAAACCATGGGAAATGCATGTGTGTGTGGTACCCTGTAATATATTATCTGTTCTTTATTTCTATCCTATGCTTTCCCAGTTTTCACAGAGTCTAAGTTCTGGTCAAACTGGTGATATCTCTCAGGAGGGAACATAAAAAATAGTACATTATTCAACAACATGCTGGTGACACTTTTTCTTTAACTTCTTTAGAGTCTACATTCACCAGACACGTACATATACCTACTTACTTACATAGTCGTATATAGACACAGCAAAGGAAAAGTGAAAACTGTGAAAGAGTGAGAAAAAAACTGAGAGACAACGGAAAAGTCTTTCTTTTCTTCTTTTGTGTGGAAGGAGGTATGGAAAGCAAGATTTTGCGGCTTATTCTTTATAAAAAACATCTTTCGAGTTTAGTGTACTTCATACCTAATGCTGGCGTTCAAGTTGTGTGTGTGTGTGTGTCCTTTCAGGCACAAAGTCCACAAAGGAAGAAGACATTTGGGGAATGGATTGAATGCAGGATAATATACACATTTTACGTGTTGGTGAATAAAGGTAGCTTAAGAAAATGTCAACAGACCAGAATGGTTAGCTAGCAATCTATAAAGTATATAGACTAATAATATGGAAATAAATAGTTGAAAAGAATGCACATATCCGTAGCCCGTGTCTGTGACGGCCTGAGGTCATCTTGGTTTCCCGTCACTAAGTTTTTTTCCAATACAAAAACATAAAATAAGGGAAAAAGTTTGTACGAAGAGGAAAAGCATTCTTTTTTTAGTTTCACTTCTTTTTTTTTCGTACACATAATGTAACTTAAATCTTTGCCTGAATTTTTTAGTAACACTAAATGCCAAGTATAGATTTAAAGAATAAGATGCTTTCAGATTTAATACGATGAGGTTTCTCCTGTTTGGACCTGCTGAAAATAATCCAGGAAGAAGCTGTAGAGAAGCAAACAAACCAAAAGAAGAGCAGCTCACCAAAGAAAACTTTTCGGCTACAAGGTTGACTTCACCCGTTCAGGGAAGAATACACATGTTCATGTCTTCTTAAGATTCCAGAGTGGAAAAACAATGGTAGGACAGAATAGTGAGTGTGGTGAAAGTGGTGATGACGGTTTTGGTGGCGAAAACACTGCTACATCTAACTCTGTGAAGTGAATATTCCGCAACGTCTAATTGCTCCTGATTAATTCTAAGGAAACTTTGGAAGCTCACTTCATTAATACTTTATCACAATGTCAAAACATTTCACACAAAAAGATTTTTCTATGATAACTTGTTTCTGCTAGTCAGACTTAGTAACAACAGCGCAGATATTGTACTATATATATGTATGAATGACTTTCAATTAAAGTCAACCATTTGTTTTAAGGGTTGAAATAGAAAGTCGCATAACAAATAATTTTTTATCTGCAGACTATTAAAACTGTATTAGCCAACCCTGCGTGTAGCATGTATTACGCAAAATACCTGCTTGATTTAGCAAGCCTAGAAATGTCGACAATCAAAATGTTGATGGACGAAAAGATGTACCAGGTTCATGAGCATAAATTACACCCATAAAGCTGAAGTACATAGCTTAACGCTTCTCATAGTCTGCTTTTTTGGAGAAGAGCCACATGATATGAAAGACGACAAGATAAGATAAAAGGTAATAACGTAGGAAGCAGAAGAGTCATCATCCAAGTCTGTGTAGTGCCGTTTCAACCAAAATTCCTTGGAAAAGTTAAAACAACTTTTGTCCGTAATTTGCTACTTCGGCTGTGATCAAGTTAAACAATAATACACATCATGCTTTCCATTTAACCAGATAAAGTTTCACTATTGAAAGCTGCTTGATGTGAATTTGCTTTTTCCTTTTCGTCGGTAAAATACATATGTATATTATATGGTTATTGGATACACAAGTGAGGATTTTTTTGCAGCAAAACCGAGTTTTGTAAAAGAACGGAATACAAATGAAAGGCTTTGTATCAAATTTAAAAGCGTAGTGTAACACGTTCCAAAAAGTAGATGCAAATGCTCTTTGAGGTAAGTGAATCCGAGTATTTAATACGGAATGAAAGTAAATTCAGTATACACACTAATCCTTTGTGGAAGTTTATTTTAATATAAATCGCAGGAAAATGGTGAAACAATACGTGTCTATTTTGAGTTATACTTTTGTGGTAGTATATACGAGTATCATTCATATGCCGAAGGAACAATGTGATTCCAAAAGGACTTAAACTATCATTTACTGTGCATGTATTCTGGTTTCATTTTCTGCACAATTTGTTTTCCTCATTCCCCTTTTGTATTCTAAATGAGGACTTTTCCTTTAGATCAGCAGCACACAATTCGCTCCTTATTTTCACCTACTTAACACACATAATATTTAATTTGCTATAAGATGGAACTTCTGCAGGTCCCCATCCTATCTTCGTTTTTCAGTGTTTCTGGAGAAACTCTGTCTCTACCTGATAATCAATGTGCATCACATCACGATCACGATGGTAAAGAAGCGTCAGACTCCGACTCGAATTAGGATAGGAATTAAATTCTTAAACCAGAGTCCTTTTAAAGACGAATGGGAAGCACTTCTCCAAATGAGGAGAGTAGTTGGTTGGCTGGTCAGAACATAATGAAAGAAAAGGAAGTTGAGAGGATTTTCTCCTTTCTGGCTCTCCAAAAACACTCCATATCAGCCACATTATTTGACCAGCCTGGCATACCCCTTTTCCTTCTGCGCATCTTAAGTAAACATGAGAGGAAAATCAGTTGATTCGTTGAATGATGATCACGATGATGATAAAGAATCCGCAAATATTCACACTATCCCACACTCACTAAGTATTTCCTATGGGATGTGACGATAGGATTCAAAAAAAAATATTCATGAGCGTCTGTATTTCCTTGCTCGTCCTTTGGTAAGAAAGTGGATGAAAATTTGTGGTTTAGGGAATTTTGCTTGAAGTAAGAACATTAGCATTCATTTTGTAAAAAGTATCGGGAATGTGGGCTTTGATACAAATAGCTGGAATATCTTAAGTCCTCGAGAACGAAGCTGTGAAAATAAGACAGAGGAGCAGGAAGGGAAATAATCCTCAAGATTTTCTCATTTCATTAATCATTTCCTCCTTTCGCTTTCATCTTGCTTTCACTGTATACATACCATACACATACCAGCTCCCGGGAGAAAAGCTTAAGCGTGCTACATTTAATAAGCAAATCCTACTTCGGTTCTATGAAAGTACTTCTGGAATTGGCATTGGCAAGGAATGTTGCTTGTCGCTTCCTTTTCCCTTACAATTCCTTTAGAATTGATAGACGTAATCTCAGCAGGTGAGGTTCGTATGATCCATACGGTTTTGGCTCTTTCAATAATATCCTCCCCATCTTGTAATGCGTTTTCAACCAGGTAGTTTTTTTTGTACCGTGAACTCATCCGTTGCTCCATTCCCTTAAAAGCATATGTTCAATGGACACTTGAAAGGTATTCACATAGGTAGGTACCATCAATTTCAAGATTTAGCTATGCGTAGATTCATCATCTTAATTATGAAATACCCAATACATGCGGAGGTTTTGAGAAAAGTAATGCGTGACATCAAAGAAAAATTGCCTGTGCCGAATGTTTTTGTTGCGCTACGTTTAAATGACGATCTAAGAATTCAAAAATGGAGAAAACTCACAGACGGAAAATTTCTCTTCTTCGTCTCATTTCAAAATGCAATACATAAATATTTCAATCGAGTCGAAGCTACATTATGTTTTTTCTCTGTATTTGCTCTGCGAAAGTGAAAATTTTCCTCCGAGCAAGAAAAGCAGAGAAATTTAAGAGTCCATGCAATCTTAATGAAATGAAGGGAAACAGAGTGCTTCCTTGCAAGTGGGTCGAACATTAAAAATTCCTTATCCCTTTTTCATTTTTTGGCCGTTGTGGAAGAATACGATTTAAAACTGCTCCATAGTATATAGATAGAGTTAAAGTTTTTTTGCTTTTGACTTTGAGTAGATATGAGCATGATGATGGAATTAAGACGATTCATTGTATGTTATGTAGACTGTCGGCTTGCCACTACGGCGTTGAATGAGTGGATTAAAAAAGGCCAAGAGTGAAAGACACTTCCCTCTGGACAATAGAAGAATTAAAAGTAAGGTTTATATTCTCTCGAAAAAGAAAGTTTCATAAAGAAAGTATATAAGCTTTAGAGAGTAAAAAGAGAATAAAAGTAGAACATAAATGCGGAAGAGGAAGCTAAAGTGAGATTTCATACTTTATTCTGGCATAAGAAAATTCTGCTTGACGTGATGATGTGAATGAAGTCAACTATTATTTTGCTTTCCCACTGTCTCTTCGTTATTACAAGGATGGCGTATAGTGAATCCCTCTTAAATCCTCCTCTTTTTAAGATTGCAGCAAAGTAAGAGCTAATAGAAATTGCATGAATGACTTCACCATAACTCCACCGACCATGTCCTCCATCTGTCAGAATGCTTCATGCCACCATCATTTCTTCTCACCAAAGAAAATCATGACGGGAAGTAGGAAAAAGTGAAAATCCGTGGGAGAAAAAATTACGGAAATATTTTCTTGAGAAAATGCATTTATTCTTTCTCTTCTTTCTTCATTCCAACATAACAGGATGCCTCGTGCTCTTACTCAATTCAGTGCAGAGTCGAGGACTACCAACAATTGAAGTAGAAAAACGAAATCACGTTGGGAATGGAAAAAAGAAGGCGTATATGGCTGGGATGTAACCCTATTCAGTCGTTGGCTCGACCTCCGCAACAATGTTTTCCGGGTTAGATTACATCCATTTGTTCAAATTTGCAAATTCCTTATGCATCATTACGTTTGCCTCCGCGCACCAGTTCAGTTGAATGGAGTCGTTTTTAATCTTCTGTTGAAAAAAACGGTAGAACCCTTAACAAACTTTTTGTCATGAGCATTTCGACAATACGTGGAGTATTTATTGATGAGGAAGCGGAAAAGCTTGTTGCCTAAATTTTCCACTCATTCCCTGTGTTTTTTACAAGTGTCTATAAACTCTAATCTTTAGACAGTAATGCAATCTTTGAAGAGGCCATAAAGCAGCGAGCTAGAAGAGGAGAAAGATTCACTTTTCCTTCAACGGAATAGATATTTTTATTGCATGACATTACCTGTAAAGAGAATTTGACGTGCACTTGCAGTAAAAAGCAGATGCCTTTCATTAGCAAAGAGCGTCAATCAAGAGTCAGGAATTGGGCAGTAAAAGTTTTTTATGGTTACGCAGATACGCATTTTCTAGAATTAAAAGCTATTGAGTTTTACACTAAACCATCTAATCATATTGAACCCAAAGTACAGCAACGTAAGTAGTAACAAGTATGTATTTGTACTTATTCGGTATGGAGGGAAGGCAGTCTGTCTGAGTTGGCTTCCTAGAATTTCAAGAGAAACGATTTACAATACCGACTTTATTATCATCCCTTGAAGCAAAAGAATGCGATGCATCAGAATCCGGATCATCGCGCGAGGAATGATGATTCAGTTTCATGAAAGCCGTTTCCACTTAATTGCAGCAAGTTAGGGTTTTATATTCCGATTCCGACTAGAGTTTCAGCAAAAACTTCATCTCATCTCATAAGTTTGTAGGTTGGAGAACACAATGGATATGAAATGCAATGTTAACCACCAACACCAGACACGAAATTGAAAACTGAATCAGAAAAATGATACCTTCTTCATGCACGTATGAAAGTAACTTTCTAGCTTTACTGAAACCAGAATACGATACACATGATTACACACTATTTTTATTCTTCTTTCCCAAAAGAAGAAAAAATAGCAGAGGAAGGAGGAACCCTGTTCGGAATTACCAAATGCTTCTTTCTCACGTCAACATTCTGCTCATTCACGGATAGCACCTTTATGTCCTTCCGCACAATAAACCCTAATTTCTAACTCACTTGCAATTATTCCCATTCTTCTTTATGCGCTTCGCTCAGATAAATGTAAAAAATTGGATATTTTTGGAAAAAGTTTCCTCTTCCTCCATATGCTTTTTTTGTGGTAAAATGCGCTCAGCTCTGCATTATACAAAAATATAAGCCAAGAAAATGTTATTTGAGAGAAAAATACGAAAGTCGCATCTCCGTAAATCATTGAAAAATCCTCGAATTCAAAAACGATAAATTGGGAGAAAGCATTTAGTTACAAAATCAATAGAAATTCAAATCTTTCCGTTTAATAAGTATTTGCTGTCAGATAAGAAAACGATAGCTTTCACAAGTACTCGGCCAGATGTTTTAAGTTGTTTAGAAAATGGGAGCTGGAGCTGATGCAGGTTCATTGTTCTGATAATATCAAGTTACCTTCTTTTTCGGAAAAAGACCTTTTTTTTAAAAAAGACTTGAAGCATATCGTCCACAACCAGTCGGCAGTCAGCAGGATTTTATTGTTGATATCCTACAACTTCAATTGCTACTTTTTTTCTACTATCTCTTTTTCCTCCAATTTCTCAAAATCTAGGAGAAAATCTTAAGTTCGGCAAGAGGGAAAGAGAATCATCCCTTAGCCATAAAAATTTGTTCTTGTCATTACAGCGACTTCTAAGAAATCGGTAGCCAAAGACTCGACTCAAGGACTTTCATTACATTATCGGAAGCATCCCATCTTCCGGACACTTTCTATAATGAATGGCAGCAGAAAGCAAATTATATTAGTACGAGAAAAAAAGTTCAAATTGGATAAAAAAATTAGAGAAGACTTCTTAAAAAGCTTGGGTAAGCGCAATGCAATAACGTTTCCAGCAACTGGAACTATCTGCTCCTGATCCGTAAAAATAGACGAGACTTTGCACAATCATCAAGGTGAACTCTCGTACACGTATCGCCCTTCAAATTAAATTCAATTCCCATTTCCCACCTCTAATCTGGGAAACACAATAAAGAGTTTCTGGGAATTGGAAAGGTGATAAGTAAAATAAGATGACATGTTGGTTCGTTATCGTTGTTGGGAATGAAGGAGAAAAGTGCCTGATATGGATGGATTGTAAACTTTGAAGAAAGTCCAATAAATTAATTAAATTTTTAATGATACGTCAGACACCGCTTTGGATATAACGATCAATAATCCCCTGAGGAAAAACTATTTTATATCGCTANGGATTGTAAACTTTGAAGAAAGTCCAATAAATTAATTAAATTTTTAATGATACGTCAGACACCGCTTTGGATATAACGATCAATAATCCCCTGAGGGAAAACTATTTTATATCGCTACTATATCGCAAAAGCAGCGACAGCAAGCATTACGAATTTTCTTTATGTCGTAGTTTCAAGATTCCAATTACGTTTTGCTTGTGTAATGAATAAAAAATGTTTCACTTTTTTCTCACCTGGCAAAACGAGGAGGAAGTAGGAATAGAGTTTGTCGTGCTCAAAGGATGCTGCTGCTGCTGGGAAGACCAAAGTTTACTTGACTCCAACGCAGGAAGGATCAAATCTAAATCCATATCCTGCTTTCCCCAGTTCTGCTGTTTTTGTTGCGGATCAACTTTCGGAGTTGAAGGAAGACCTGATTGACTTGGATTTATTGAGGTGAGACCGATGCCTGTCTTCTTAGAAAGAGTAACAAAAAAGTAAGCAGATTGGAATTTGTTGGTGTCGAGAAATTAGTCTTTTGAAAGGGGTAATTGGTTCATGAGAGTTCTAAGTTAAGAGCATCATCGAAAAAGCTGATTTAATAAAAGAAGTAAGGATTATAGCTTTAGCAGCAAAACGTAATATACTAAGTACTACAACTACATTCTTAAAGAACATATACATATGAGCATAGCCTGAATTCTTACCTGCGGTGGGGTATGATGAGACTGAGAATCGGTGGGCCATGGATGAACTAAACTACTAACTTCACTATCAAGCGGTGGTGGTGGACAAATTGCTTTGGCGATGTGCGATGGGTTGATGGGTGACGAGAGGGTCGGAGGATCGGTCATTATATTAAAAATCATGGAAGAATTATTTGGATTCTCGCAAGAATCCCCAAGGGATGTAGGCCCACTGATGCCACTTCCCCCAACGCGACCCTGTTGTAAGTGAAAGTTGTCCACTGTTGCATTTCGAGTGGGTGAAAGGTGGGTGGTGGGATAGCTATCATCGGAACGAGACTCTGACTGAACACAACACTCCCGTAGCAGTTCATTGGACTCGCCTTGACATGACGTGTGCAAAACCCATTCCTCAGGTGCTTCAACAATGCTTCCAGAAGGAGCAATTGTCTGATGACACACCGGAGGACCGTATAAACTAGCTGTGCTCGTGCAGACGCCACCACTACAGGCACCAACACTTTTACTATCAACGACGGGCTGATGCGAACCTCCCCTACTGGAGCTCTCACGGTGGTGGTGAGCAGGTTGAGGATGAACAAGCAAATCAGCGGCAGTGAGGTGAACATGTCCATGAAGAAATTGCCCTTGTGCCATACCAACATGGGTAAGAGGTGTTGCCGAGATAGCGGCAACTTGAGATGTTGAGGAAGATAAGTCTCTTGTCGGAGGTTCCGGCTTTCGTGGTTGACTTGAGTCGGGCTGATGTTGATGGTGGGGGAATTTTTTGGAAGCTTTATTGAGGGTGGCATAAATCTTGTTTGCTGTTGTTCCTGTTGATGAATGTGAAGTAGCCGTAGTGGAAGGATTAGTAGAGCCTGAAGTTGAGCTTTGACTCGCCTCTGTAGGTCTTTGGGAGACCTGTTTGAGCTCATCGTCCATGGCGGCCTTCGACCGCAACATGCCTCACTTACAGACATTACCTAGTTCTATAATCAGAACTACAATGGCTACTGTTTGTTTGTACAGAAGATGAAGCTAGAATTGAGATGAAGAAAAATACAATGCTGCAGAATTCGCAACTTTCCACCGTTTGACCAATCATTTTTCATAGTATTTGAACTCGATGACAGACGAATTTTTGTTTCTCCTTTCTGGACTTTGTTTCACAAGATGAATTTCCTTTTTCTTGGCCTAAATATTTATCGTAAACTTCTTATAGTCATGTTTAAGGCTATCAATAAGGAGAAAATGAAATGAAAGGTGGTCTCGGTTATTTTCTTGTGGTGAACTCATGAAAAGTCCAGGGAAAACTAAAAACTGGATATAATGTACACGCTCCTCTTCGAGAGCAACTAACGACTTTATCCGGTGAAGCGTACCCCATTAAAGAGCCACATTATTTATTTTCTTGTAGTGAACTCATGAAAAGTCCAGGGAAAACTAAAAACTGGATATAATGTACACGCTCCTCTTCGAGAGCAACTAACGACTTTATCCGGTGAAGCGTACCCCATTAAAGAGCCACATTATTTAACCACCTGCCAGCGCCAGATATATGTGATGGCGATGAGAAAACTTGGACTCATGCTTCAACAATATTACTTTCGTATGAAGTTAAGCACCAGAAAAAAAGCACACTTTCAAACTCACAAAGGTAAACACATTTTTCACTATGCACCACCACGTGCTATTAAAACTGTTACGACAAAGACTACAGATATAGTAAGTGTCCCCACACTTGATACTTTTCAGCTTCTAAATTGAGTGATAATCATAATTTTGTGACGCTCTCTACTAAACCCAAAAATCGAAATCCTTTTGACTCAATAGTATCCTTAAGAAGAAGATTATTCTATATAAATTAACTTGATTAGCTCAAATTACATTTGTAGAGGGACAAAGATGTACACCGGTTTCATTTTATATGCTTGAAGCATGCAAAGGTTCAAGTTATTTAAGACTAGAATCGAATAGCTTTAAATAGTATTCCAATGAAGAGGCAGAAGCTGCTTTGTCCTCTCTTGGAGGAGCCCAATCGCATACTGACTTTCTCTAGCTATGAACAGATTCAAGTCGTTTTCTACGAGCGAACGACTACCAAACTCACCACTTTTCTCATTTTCTTTTTTCCTCTCAGCCTTTGTTGATCTCCCACCCAAGCATGATCCTTTTTGGATGTAAGGGAAATGCAATGTCCACTGGATTGCTTTCTTTAGAAGCAGAGATGCCAAAGTTTTTTATTTTTATTTGGACTCATACTCTGAACCCGACAAAGGTAAATTATAAAGAATTGAAAATAAAGTTCAGTCAAACTTTCCCATTCGAATGAAAACTTGGAGATTACTTCATTTTTTTGATGAAATGAAGAAGACTTTAAAAATTTTGCAATAAAACAAAAGCAAGTTCATGTGGATATTCTAATACGATTTCTGGGTAGCAAGGCAGGTCTCATTTAATTTGCTCATTTCGGAATTTACGAGAATTGTAAACGAATAAACCACTGAAGAGCTAATTTTCTTTTATACAACGGGAAAATCCAAGCTTGTACTTACAGGTCTAATGCTAGTGTTCCACTTTACCCCGAAACGAACTTTCTCTCACCCGATCCTTGCCCTTCAAAACAAAAGGCCCAGGCAAAGTGTCGGTCGGCAAAGTAGAAACAAACGTTGCAACAGAACAGGTCTATAGACCAAGACAACACGATCCAATTATGGGAACAACCTTGTGCGGTGTGCAAGCAAAGTGCAAATAAAAGATGGTAATTAATTGACACAGCAAGATTAATGAAAGGAACAAACAGTTCTTTTTATTATCAACTTTAGCTATTATCGAATATCTACTCCAAACTCTTTTTTCGCTGCCTGCTCAATCAGAACATGTATTTGGTTGGCTTCCTCTTGCGTCAGCGTCTTACTCATGTGGCGATACACAATACGGTAGCAGTGGCTCCAGCGTTGCTTCTTTTTATGATAGAATTCATCAACGAGAGATACCTAAAATAAGACCATAAATACCACTTAAAATTACCTTTTTTCGCTACTTCTATTACCGTTCCCTGAATTTTCCATGAGGGTACAGTTCCCCATTACACGTTATTATTAGAAGCAGGAAACACAAATGAAGGGTACGATGGCTTCCTGAGTACACATTCTAAACAACAAAAGCCTAGTTTTCCTGAGACGAAGCATCCTTATTTTTTCCCAACATGTGTAGGTAATAAAAATACGTCGACAACACAATCTCTACTGTTAAGGCTAATGAAAATTTTATGTAAATTGTTGGTAATAGCACCGTGTACTTACCTGTTCCACCACCTCCCCGCCAATGGAGCGGACCAAGTCGTAAAAGTCTGCGCTGGAGAAAGTTGTACTGCCTTCCGGAAGCCAGAAGCTTAGATCGTTTTTACAAGGAGGGTATTGACTTACAGCCTGTTCGGAATCACAAAAATAAATGGCGGATCATGAAAGGTCGTATATAAGTGGAAAACAAAATGGGCTTAAACTAGACAAGGTTACTTACAGCGTGCAAGAAATGAAACTTGTGAGTTTGTGATTCTATATTCTTGCAACCAACTCGATTCTTTTTTAAAATGTAACCTTTTATTAATACAAATAATGACACTAAGAAAAATCTTCCTCTTTGTTTTCTACTTGATTTGTAAAATTTTTTACATTGAGATGGACATGGACAAGTTCCCTAAAGCATAATCTGATTCTCTCGACAGTATGGCAAAAAGGCAAACTGAAGCAAACAAAAAGTGTCTGTGGCTAACACAAAATCGAAGTGTATGGCGAACCTTGTAAATGATTGGAGTGTATGGATCATCCACCTCGAACTGATGAACGACTCCCTTGTCAACACTCCAAAATAATCGGATGTCAGGAATCTGGAATAATTTCATGGCCAAGCGTTCCAATCCCAGTCCAAAAGCCCATCCAATTTTATCGTTAGCTCCGGCTATAATCCAATCCACACAAAAGTCGTAAATGAAATTGTTACTACTCTGACCAAAATATCATTGTGATCACCGCAAAATTCTCAACCAAGAAAGTAAAGCTAATGCAAATCACGGAGCATTTTTGCGAGATTTATTCAAAAAGAAAAAAATAATAATCTGGAAGAAACGACTGAAAAGAATTTGCAGTAGATCAAAAAATTTCATGAGTCATGAGCCGCGTCATTTAAAGGAAAAAAGGGAAAGATTTATCTGGTGCAGTTTTCCTCTACACGGTTAAATCGATCCCTTTATTATATAAGGAGAGAAGGACAGCGCACGTAAAACGATGCCAAATGGTCATATTACATGTAGATCTTGTATGGGATATTACAGCGATCACGATCTAGAGAACGTAAGAAAGGGAGGTTAAAAAGTTAAAGGAAGAGGCATTTCACGAACCATTTTGGAGAAGTCTTTGTTCCATAATACCGCAACCAAGAACTTCAAGCCATTCACCGTTATAGTTCACCTCCAATTCCCATGATGGATGTGTAAATGGGAAATATGTCTCCACCCATCGTGTTTCCACATCTGTAAAGAAAAAAAAGAGTAGAGAAACGGAAAAGAGATGCAAAATGATTTTTTCTCTGACATTGAGGGACATGGACGAAGTTTGGCATGAAAAGGAGGGGAACGGTCGAATGTGCACAAAAAATGCGATAAATCCATTTAAGTAAAGTATGAAGGTAATTTTGATACATGCGACCATTTCGGGGTAAACATGTACATTTATTCCAGATTCAATCCATTAAGTGGCATATCCTCCAACTTAATAATATCAATCAATCAATCAAAGCTGCCGACTTGGCGCTTCTTCCAGCTAAAAGATGTCGAAAAAAGCAATACAGGTTGCGTGAGTAAAAGGTTTGTCGAGTGTCGTTTGAAAAAAACATCCATATACATATACCGACGGAAAAAGTGGAGGAGAAAGCAGAAGTGAAAGCATTTTTCTGAGCTTCGAATCGGCGGAAAATGAGTTTAGGAAACGTCTAAATGGTATGAGTAGAGGACGGCAATATAATGATCAAATGTAGTTCTTGTGGACTACTAAATACATATAGATAGATACCATACGCAGTATAGTATAGTATAATAGTATACCGGATGAAGTGGAAAAGGGAGCTGTTACCTCGTATTATTTGATAAAAAGTAAAACTTTCACGCTGACTTTTCATTAAACTTTAAAAAAAAAACAACCTCATCACTTCACCGAACAGCAGTCCCTCATTCAGTAATATTTACCAATCTTACAAATACGATGGTATCAATAAGGCTAAAATCCGATGGTTCCAATCAGTTTAAAGCATAAAATTGGAAGCAATTTTCTTGATTTATTATGGGTTCAATCAAAGTTTCCAACGTATTCTTTAGTCTACAGACTCTACACGAATGTGAACACTGAGCCCATTCCATACCTTTGCCAAAAAGATGCTGCACCAACTTGAGCAAAGTAGTCTGTAGAGCGGTTTTCATCATCATAACGGCATCTAGAGTGTGAGATTCCTGTTTTGTGGGAGTCCTCTCACACTTGTTCTGTTCAAACAGCCGGAGCTCTCGGGCCACATTCTCATCGCGAAAGACATCATGAAGCCCACATAACCTTACCGCTTCGAGTTGATGAAACACGGGGAAATGACAGCTTTCAACGGTGACAGGACATGGGAGGTCTTCAAATACTGAGAATAATGGGCTCCTTGTTCTGCTCGGGAACTCTTTGTACATGAAATCAACAATACGACGTTTGATGTGACATAACGGATTGTACTTCTGAAGATGAAGTTTCCGTTGTGTGTATGAAAGTATCTTTTCAGTGACGTTAGTCCATTCATCCCTTGGAAAAGCATGGCCATCTAAGATGGTTTCGCTGGATGTCAATTTGGTTCTGCGGGTGGAAGACGCGGCATGGGCTGTGGAATTCGGAGAATAATGTCGACAACTAGTTAATAATGCACTACTCTGTATTCCCGTTAATCTGAGTTGGAGAAACTTCATTATTGAAGGTGAATTGAATTGATTTCTTCTTAAGCATTGACTCCCAATCACTGACATTGTTCACAGTCTTAACTGACAATCAAGACTTTTACGGCAGAGTTATTTATTATTATCAAACAAAACCACACAAGGCATAGACTATAAGACGCTTTCACGAGACAAATTAACTACTTATTAAAATGTAACTCCTTTTCATTACGCTTAAAAATTCACAATTTGATAAGAGTTTGATGTGCGGCTATCAGAAGCAAACGCATTTACCGCATGAATAAAAAAAAAGTGTTTAACTATGGCCATGTGGATGTGGAATGAACAGCTGTTGTTTACGTTGCCCCATGCATGCTTGCTTAATTTGATGTTCTTGCACAAAAATAAACACACAGTTGCAGTGTGACGAACAAAAAAACCAAGTGGCTGTATTTCGTTTGGTAATAATTTGTTTTGTTGTAATCGTAATTGATGCTGTTGCTTACCTGCACTTATGTTTTCCACTTAATCAGACAGGGAGTCCA
>JAHZMX010003140.1:0-54794 GCA_027743895.1 Seira musarum
CAGAGTGAACAACATCAAGTCCACTGAAATCACCATCAAGAATGTACCGAACTAACTAAATTTCGCTACTTCTACCATTTTTTTTTTGTATGCAACCCGGTTTTTTAACCGTCTTAATCATTTTGCTGAAGAAAAGAAATAAAAAAAATTCGCATTGGCTTATACTGTACAGGCATATAACCGTAAAATTTTTAATTATTTATTACACATGGCATCAAACTAACGTAGGAGTCTTTTAGCCTCGTTTGTCTGACCAATAATTTTTAACTCTTCAATTTCTCTCTAAATTAATGAAACGCAAGCACAAATTGTAATATAATTTTTGTCGTGATTTTTTATATCTTCATTGTTGCAAAATATAAAGTGACGCAACCGAACTTTCATTTCAAATCCTATTGCCACTTTAGTACCGGTTATTCGTCATCTCACTGTAGAAATACCTACCTGTTTGGCCTATTTCATGATTGCGAACGCAAGTGGAACGGTTTACCTACGCGTATGAGTATAGTATGAGTGCATGGACGTATGACATAAAAGAAAGCCTTTGTTCATCCTTCTTCTTGTGAGTCTTGTGAACGATGAGATGAAATGAGAGCGAGCCACTTGGCAAATAACTTCTCTCTCCCCGTACAATATCCTGTTGGATAAGTCGGGTCCACCTGACCAAGGGTGAACTGCACCCAACAACATCATCGTTATCGTCAGCACAATCACCAGCAGCTGGCTTGACTCATATTCTATACATGTGCCTCGAAAAAATTCCATGCTTTGATAATTTCAATATTGCTTTCGTCATTGCAATTCCCCTCATGACATGACACAATCTTGTGCACAAAAAATAAGAACAATGACAAAAGAGTGATGATATGAATTGTTAAATCGGATGACATATTCATATTTCAAGTTTTAGTTGTACGAATAAAATTTTTTGTGTAGGGTCTAACCAAAAATCATTTTTCATGACTACGACCATTTTGAATTTAAAAAAAAATGTATTACGCACCTGACATATATTTTTATGGTATGACTTCAATTACCCATTCCTGTTTTAATATGAAATCCCAGCTGCAGGCTCAGAGTAGACTTCTCACATTTCAGTTCAACTGGCATAGCAGCATCCATCCATCTCAATCACATCAATCCTTATCCTTAAGCCCAGGTTGTTTTTGCTAAGATGAGCTTGACATGAAGTTTCAGGCTTACTTTATAACGTCTTTGATGTTGCTCTGCTCGTATTCGTAATTCTTTACTGTTCACAAAAAAAGAAAATATCTACCTAACCATAACCTCCTCTTTCTTACTCCTTTACAAAAACAAACTTATCTCCAACTCGAACTCTTTTTATCCCTTCAGCAAGTAGCAACAACATAATATCCCATCTCACCACATCAGCAAAAAGCCCTGTAATACATCTCTAGAGGGTCGACAAAACATTAATAAAACGAGCAAAAAAAAAAGAAATCTCAGTTTTTCTTTCCACATTACATTATGCATAAGCTTATCGTCTGCGTTATACATTTTCAAAATGTATATTTTTTATTTTGAATGCATAATCACAATGATTACCCTCTCCTTCCCAACCCACGCATTACTTATCCACTTCAAGTCCCTGTAATTTTGCAAAAGAGCATAAAAACAGCAGTGGCAATGCATGCCAATAGGATAGCCCAGCATTTTCTTTTTTTTTATTTACAGAAAGGAGCAAAAATAGGAACTGAACTTATTAAAAGGGAAAAAAGTACTCACTCAATACGTAATACGAAATGCACATTTTTATTTCGCTTCTTCTGAGCATTAGCCATAGCTGTAGTTGTAGTAGTACTTTGATCCGATCTTTGTTTTCTTGTTGCTGTCTCCACTGTTTCTTCACAGCTTGTAAGGGGAATGTGCTCAAGGATATGCTTCTTTGAGTACAACATACATTCCCTCTGATCCATTTGCCATTTAATTCCGCTCGATGCTCAACCCTTTCATAAAAGATTCTCAACGTTTTTCATAGGATTTCTCTCAAATTACTTGTAAGACTATTGAGTAGAATTTCACATCATTTCAAATCAATTTTATTTTCAGTTCCAGTGAAAAGATGATTTGAAAAAACTTGAAATGGGAATATATTTATTTATTAACAAATCCTATTTAAAAGCACGAAATGATTTTGAAAAAAATTACTGTTAAAAATTCAAAAGTTTGTGAATAAATTAAACTTACATACTTTTCGCTCAGTCTGACAATAGTCATTTGAGTAATGATTGCAACTGAACGCAATGTAAAAATGCTTTTTCAAATTGGAAATGATTGGTTAGCAGTAGAAAATTATGATTTTGCAAAAAGCTTAATTGATTAAAATGATTTAAAATTGTTGTCTAAATTTGTCCTGCCTTCAAAAATCATTTATTCATCCATAGTGCATCCAGAAACGATATATCCCCATCTCAATCTATAAGTCCCTGAAAGCGTCCTTTTCCAATCTTCTAAAACGTGCTATTGCCCTGCTCTTTTACTACCATCAACTATCGCAGTGCAACTATTTTTTGCTGCAGTGCTACAATAAAAAAAATGATTTAAGATAGATACACACTTTACTTGCTTCTTTACTCGCACCACGAGTAAAGTACAGTTTTTTTCTTCCTTCTGAAAATGTAACGTTATCATGATTTCATCGCATCGCTCATGTACGCAAAGCTCGTCTTCGCAAATGAAACCAAAGCAAGCAAAGTAAGGGAAACTATAATAGAGCAAAACGTAAAATCCCCATTTTTTCTCCCTAGGTCTACGTATTTCTATGTCCTATTCTGTCTCCCTGTCTCTATCCTCCGTCCTCCACAAAAATAAAGAAAGGTGCATTCCCTTTACCACTACTCGCGTTTAGTGTTTTAAATGTACATAATATTCCCTTAAAACACGAGTGTTGTGTTTTTTTACTTACTTCCCCAACACCATCATATCATGTATATTCATCCGTCTACATGAAGCGTAGACCTCAACTGTGGATTGGATTGCATATTAGAGCTTATCCATTGTTTCACAGTCTTTTTACCATATGATCTTCATTCACCACCACCACCACCACTGGTTACTAACTAACTGGCCTGGCAGTGGCAGTGCTACAACTACAACACACAAAACGAGACAGGATCATCGTCATCCTCATATCAGAACTCAAACTTCATCCTTTTTGCTTCTCCGTCTTTTTATTTCACACACAGACAGAAAGAGAGAAGAAAAAGAAGAAGAGTGGATTTGGTTCGGATTGGATTCATTCGATAAAGGCCATTGCTTCTTCATTTATTTTTAGGTGCAATTTCACAATTCACATTTCACGCAATCAAAAAAAATGCATTGCATCGCATAATAATAATCCTGATATATTTTTTAGTAAAAATATGCAATGCATTTTAAATTCTATTTTTGATCAAATTCTATTTGAAGAAGAAAAAAATAGTCATCACATCAACTTCAACTTGAACATACATACCTATGCAATTTGTGTAATACTTGACGTGAGAAAAGTAGAGAAGGAAGGAGTAAATAAATCATGAATACATTTTTTGCGACCCATTCAGTTCTACTCTAAACATTGAATTGAGAAGAAGATTCCACTTTTTTCTCTGTGCTTGATTAGCTTCACGAAAGCGGATGCAGAAGTTGCAGTCAGTCACAAACACAAAGTGTTCTTCAGTGATGTGATGTGAGTGGACTGAACTGACTTCAGGATCTTTTTTTTTGTAATGAGACGATGTGCAATACATGATGTGTTTGAAGTTTTGATGTGAAGTTTTTGTTGATTTTTGTACGGTTTTGAAAGGGATTTTACCCCCAACTTTTGAAGTTCCGTCATGTATATTTCCCTGGGGGGAAATATACGGGATTTGATATAAATTCTCTTGGGCAAAGGATGCATTCTTTTGTGGAGAAATAAGTACAACAAAGTAGAGAGTTTTTTAAATTAGTAAAAAATATTCCACGTCCACATTTTCTCTGCGGAAGAAAAATCGCTTTAAAGCACAAAAAAAGTGGGCGATGAAGAAGGAGGTCTAAAATCTCTTGACTTGAGCCGAGCCATGAGCCAAGACAATAGAATGAGAAAATGATTGTGATTGTGACCATTTATGACGTATTGAGTTCAACATCACACAAATCTTGATACATGAACTGAAAGTTGAACGAATCGGAATCCACGAACAAAATTGCAAACACATTGTGCTTCGCGTTTGCTACGTTTTCAAAAAGTACTTCTTTGCATAGCTCCCCTAAACAAAACAACTGCCAAATACTGTTTGGTTGTGTTCGTTTTGTTTCGTGGCTTTTGGCGTGGCGGTTGTAGTTGTGGTAAGTGATCAATTTTCAATTGAAAAATCGATGATCTTTATAGCGTCGAAAAAAATGTCAGAAGAATTGAGATAATGTATGTAAGTAAGTACGCGTAATGCGCAATGCAGTGAGTGACTTTTTTATGCTACGAAGGCCCCGTCATTGTTCCATTTGCCCTGAAAAAATCCCATTCATTTTGCATTACATCTTAATCGTAATCCAATATTAAAAGGCGTTGAAAACAAAAAGAATTTGTAGTTTGCAGATCTGGTGTGACGTTACTGAAAACAGTGATGATGGGTGTGTGTCATGTCCACCACCAGTATAATAGTCAACGAGGTTGAAATTGTAGAACAATGTACCGCGTAACGACTCTTAAAATGTCTTAAATGATGAAGACTAGACTTACCTGTACTTGAATCATAATCATGGATTGAATACGAAAATTACATTTCCTTATGATGCGATGGTCATTCAATTCGTTCGCTTTAGGAATATTTTTCTTTGATAATCTGAGATCGCATCTTTGAACAAAATCAGACACGCCTGGATATTTTCATTGAGGATAGGTAGGTAACTGACAAGAATGTTTGAATGCAATTGTTTGACTTTTGACTAACGTGTGTGTGCTCAACTCATAATGATTCGTTCATTTTTTAGCACATTCGCAAAAAAACTAGGTAATTGAATATGAAGGTATTGTTTGTTTTCCACTAAAATAGGAAATGTGTACACAACTTTACATCTTCTTAAGCATATCCTGTTTATCCAGAGTGTGGTACTATCTCAGAAGTGTGAAGAAGTAGCCATACAATATCAGATTCCATTAAAAGTATTTTATTTTATGAGAATGATTAAAAAAGAGTTAAACATCTCAGCTAACATCAGGATCATTGTCAGTGTCACGGTTGAGGTGGGCGGTGAAGCATATGCCTTTTCTATATTTGTACTGCAGTAGAAACGTGATTTCATGTAGAGCCTTCCATCCAAGCTAGACTGTAAAAATTAGAAGGACAGGCGCGTCAGGAGAATTATAATTTGCACTTTAATGTTCACTCTCATCCTGTGAGGAATACAACTTTAGAGATAAATTGTCTTCATTTTGTATTGTATTGATTTTTTTACTGCTGAAAAGTCATTTTCATCATTTTACTGCATCGTGAAAGTGACATGGATTGTATTGTATTCTATCACAGTGCCGCAATTGTTATTGATTGTGATTGTGTGTAAAACAAAAACGTGTGAAGAAGCAACGAATCAAATTAACCTATATTTCCTCTCCGAATAAGTGGTATGTACTTGCACGTAGTAATATTTATTGCTGGTTTTATTAATGTTATCCTCACTTGGCTATACTTTGCTCGGAACATTTATGGTAAGCAATTAGAGTTTGCAGTCTCTAGAAAATATAGTGCGGATTGTAATTTTTTAAATTAAGCCACGGGCACAAAATTTACTGCACGGCTCCAGTAAATAGTAAGTGAAGGTACCGAAAACTTTTCGTTTAACAAACGAACTAAAATTGTTTTAAAAAAAACGTTTTTGTAATGGATAAGGTCAAATTAAGCAAAAATGAAAAAAATAAGCGTTATTTAAATAATGCAATTATTACGAATTTAAATACAACTGACATAATTTAAAAGTACACCACGGCCTTCAAGCAAGCTACGAGTTCTGTTTAGATTGCACAGGTCAAGTGAATAAACGGATGTTCTAATCAAAGAAATACATTTTATTGCTTGTGTTGGAATTGGAAGTTAACTGGAAGGATGCGTCATTGTTTTACAACTGGTGCCTATAGTGTCCCATATAATGTGTATGAATTAAGTATTGTCAAGTTATTTATTGATCGCTCCTATTTCTCTTACGGTAATAGTAATAGTAATAGCTTAGCTAGCACCAAGTAGCACTGCATAATACAGAGTTATTAACATTTATGCTTTTTTGGCTTGACTTGAGTTAGCCTTGAAAAGCAGAAGACCCAAGACAGAAGCAATTATCCATGCGATGTGTCGAAATAAAAATAAGTGCTAAAAAGGGGAATCACATAAAACTAAACTAAAAGGCATTTATATTTTTTCGGGTGAAACGTAGAGTATTGCTGACACGATAATTGTTTTCTGTGCCTAGTTAGTCTAGTTAGTCTTTGGAGGAAAAACACATGAAATTAACATGAGGCACATTTAGCAAAGCCACACAAGCGATTCTTTGTTATATGGACGGACGTCATTGAAAACTGATTTATTGATCCGTGTATGAAGTGACACGCTCCTACAAGCAAATTCAAACCAAAACTATAGTACATAGTACAACACCACTGTTGCATTAGTATGTTTGGAAGTTTGCAAAGTCAAAAAAATCTATGAAGTTTTGCAAACTTTTTTTTATTTACAATAGAATTATGGATTTTTCATATTTGTCCATGGTCCATAATATGTAATGCATATATGCTGGAATGTTTGAGTGGGGCTGGACAGGACAGGTCGATTCGTTTTCGTTTGTCCAGATGAATTTTTAAAAAAGTTTTTTTGATGTCTCGCTTTTAAGCATATGGAAAACGAGGCTAGAAAAAATGAAGCCCCTGCTTGACAAATGTCGTGTGGTTTGGTTTGGTTTTAGTTCTACTTTTCTGAGCTCAAGAGTATAATTTCGATTTCATCATTTATGTATCTGCATTTTCTGGGTCTGGCTTATTGTAACTTGTAAGTAGCAAAAGTTGAAGTTGAAGCGAAGCTGTCGAGACTTCAACATGGAAAAAAAAGCTGCACATGTTTGCAAAAATGTCTGTGTGCAGAGTAACTCCAGAGACAAGAGAGTGGGCTTCGACTTCATCACGATTCATGTTTTATGAATTGATTGGTTCATGATAATCAGCAAGCAAGGATTATACATACATTACTTACATAGATAGAACAAGAACAAGTTCATCAGTGAAAAAGAAAACCGCCTAACAAAACTAGATTAGAACAAAGGCAAAAAGTCAGAAGCTAAAGGAGAACAATTAAAACGAATCATTATATCTTCGAGCGCAAAGCGGAGCATTGCAAACACGTTCATGTCTCTACTAGTTTGGTTGGACTGTGAACTGGAAAATATTTTGGAGAGATTTGCATGGGCTGTAATGAAATATAGATTTGTGTTTGCGAAATCGATTCGTACGATCTTGAACTGTCCTTTGAGTTGGTTGGAGTGACGACTCCACAGTCCATGCCCGAGTAGAAAAGGGATCAGATCAGTGATCATTGTGTAGGTAAATTAGGTAGGGAGTGCTAATCAGAAGAGAAGAGAAAACGGTGCATAAATCAAATCAATGAAAGGTTACATAAAAACTGAAAAATGAATGGAAACTCTTAAGCAAGCACTAAAAAAATTATCTTCATGTCATGTCATCTTCTGAACTTTAAAGTTGACCTTGCTTGCTTCAAAATCCAGAATTCATCCATCCACCTAAGTAAATTCTTTGTGCTCGCGTGTTTTAATATGAATGTAAGTGAATCGGACAGAGAAATTTAAATCAATAAGTTTTTTTTCTAAATTAATGCTTATGCAACCTAAGCAAGGCATAACCGGGACAGTTTGCCAATTAAAGTGGAGGTGATAAAAAGATCGATACACAAATTCTTGTTTTGTTATAAAGCAGCGGGCGAGATTAAAAATGTATTAATTGCGTCGTGGGTCTTATGAAATGTTAGAGTCGAATTAGGGTTAACGCTAAAGGTTTGTAAGGCTTTTGTTGCTGCAAAACCCGAAGTGTTATTCCATTTGTTTCAAATAATTTATCTGCGACAACATATTTCCTTTCCAACGTTATAACCCAGTGTGTAGAAACTTCTGTAGGTATTCTCCGTTGAAACAAAAACCGTTCTTTATTTCCCTTCCTGTAATTAAAGCGCATTGTCTCCGAATTACTGCGGCTTCAAGTTTCATTTAAATTTAGAGGTGACATGTATGGCTGAAAATTTTACGGTTTAGTTTTAATGAGTTTGGGTTTTTATTAGAACTTTTTAAATTAACCATTGTGCGTTTTTATTACCATTTTTACAATAGCCAAATTTGGTGTGGGTGGTGGTCTGGTCTGACTTGGGATTCGTGAGCGTTCGTGCCGTGACGGTTTTGTGTTAAAAAACCGAGAAAAGTTTGTGGTAGAATCGGGGATGATTTTGAAGTGCAACTGTAAAGATCTTCTTAATCCACCACCATCGTCATCATCAACTTCCACCGTTAGACTTTTCCGAATCTTGTCATTGCAATTGTCATGCACAACAGAATCATCAGCTACATCCACTTCTCATTCTAGTGTCCAAGAAGACTTGATCATTCCTTCGTCTACAGTCGTCGTGAACTCCAAAGAGTCAAGTTCGAATAGCAGCAGTTTAAAGTGAAAGAAAAAAAACTGTACAGGTGAGTGCAATAACCACTATCACCGCGTGAAGTAATAATAATGATGATGATGATCTTGTCGGGTAAAAAAAAGTATTTTGCGTGAAGCTAAGAAGGAGTTGGAGATAATAATCTCATGGGAAAAATGAGACTCGTCTTCGTCTTCTTGAATCATTCAACTTACTTTTTTATAGCTTGAATATAATGTGCGTACCTACAATTGAACGTAAAAGTATTTGAACTGAATGGACCTGCTTTGCTGCCTCCTGAAGTGGACTATGAGCTCATTTTCGATGTATATGGCATGGCATGGCCAATCCATTGCAATTTGCAATTGGCTTCTGGCCACAAGCCACAATTTTTGGTGTGATCATTCACGATGAGATATAGTAGTGTAGGCGATGAAATTGAATGAAATAAAAAAACGAGCCATTGTAATTCAGAATCTGACTGTGAGACGTACCTGTACCTTAAGCATCCGTGACTGGTAGATGGCGAACGGAAATTGTAAATAAGCTTCAAAGGAAAGATAAAATGAGGACATTTTGAAAATGCGGATTCATGCATGAAATGATTCAAACTAAAATTAAATGATTTGATAAGTGGAATGAATTTTATTGAAACACGTTATTTGCAATAATAATCCTTTCATTTAACAGCGAATCCGTGATTTATGATATTTCATGTAGAGAGACATTAATTAGCTTTGGTTCGGGGAAAGTGTGCCACATGAAATCATACTAGTCATAATCATGAAACAGCATTTTCCCCCAAAATAGTAAATCAAATGCTGTCAATTCGAATTTGGTATTGACCTAAACGCCCGCACGCAATAAATAATATTTATGAAATTGAAAAGCTTGAGGAATGGAACATAATTGGAGCTTTTTCTATTAAAAAGTTTTTTAGCATGTCCTCCCGCCTTGGGCAAACGATTCAGCGATACAATGCAGCAATGTCGTCGACACCAGAAAGTCAACAGGGTTTACCAAGTGGAGAGAGTGGAGGAGGGAGTTGTCCACCAGCCCCCGTAACGTCCTCCTTTACAACCCCAACAACGCCCAGCTCGGGCTCACTGACTTCCGCAACGGTGCAATCTGTGATACATGGAAATAATCATCACCACCCATACAAAGGTCATCGGGGCCATCGAAGAGGACACTCGTACGGCGGTCCTATAAGCCCTCCTCAGCATTCAGGCATACATCACAGCCAACTCGAGGCTCGTCCATCTCACCCCAACACTCATCATGGCATGCTTCCATCAAGTTCCTCTAGTGCTTCCCACTGGCAAAAGGGACATCGAAGAGCGCTGTCTGGCTGTCTCCCTATGGTTGGCATGGGCGCAATGGCATGGTCATCTTTGAGGGATTTAGATGCAGCTTCCAACACTCCACACCATTATCATCATACTCCCCCTCTTCGAAGTTTGTCCCCAGATACCACGGGCGGAATAACATCCGACAGGCCGAGACCACTTTCTCCCGAGGTTGTATTGGCCACTGGGAAGCTGAGTCCTCTTTCCCCATCCGCAACGACGTCCGTCGTTGACGGCACAGATCTCAGAAGAAAAAAGTCAATTACCGAGTCTGAGAAGAAATTGACAGGAAGAAAGAAAAAGAAGTTATCCAAGAAGGAGAAGGATTTGGGGCAGCATGACATTAGTCTGGACTCAATGGAATGCGGTATGGGAGCGTGCCTACTTCCTCAATGCTTCCAGAAACTAGCAAACATCAAATTTTTTGTCTTTATCCTCGCCGTTTTGGTAACTCTGCAGCAGGCAGTGGCCTCGGGATATGTGAATTCTGTGATTACCACGATTGAGTCAAGGTTTGAGATACCGTCCAGATTTGTTGGGATGGTTGCGAGCTCATACGAAATGGGAAATGTCATTACGGTCATGTTCGTCAGTTACCTAGGAGCAAAACGACATATTCCCCGGTGGATTGCGGTGGGAGTGCTAGTGATGGTGGTGGGTTGTGTTGTGTTTACCCTACCAGAGTTTCTCAGCCCCGCCTACCATCCCCCTGAGAAATTCTCTTCTTCTGCGGTTGAGAACCAAAATATTTCGAAACAAATTCAAGGAATTATGGCTTTAGCGACGATGCGACCTGAAATGAGGAATGGGATATGTCACTCTGCTAATCCACAATCCTCCAAGTTTATTTCGGACGATGGAGGTAGTGTTCATGAAAATCATCATGCCCTCAATGACTCCTCCAGTAGTTATCCGAGTGTTACCAAACAGGAACTGATGATGTCTTATGGATGCACAGTGGAAATTGTTGATGAGCAGGGGAAGACTACGACAAAGAGCTCAAATCCGGATGAGAGTTATGGGCATCCCCTCATTTTATTTATGTTGGCCATGCTCCTTCTCGGATGTGGAGGAAGTCCTCTATTCACCCTTGGAATAACCTACGTTGACGATCACGTTCCCCCCGAATCTTCGTCCATGTACATTGGAACTGTTTATGCAATGGCGGCTTTTGGTCCTGTCTTAGGATTCCTTTCCGGAGCCTACTTTCTTCATCTCCCAAGTGGGGCTGTGGGTCCGGATGGAAAGCCGATTGGAATGTGGTGGGCAGGATATATCATTGCCGCAGTTCTGCTTTTTGTATCCTGTCTCCCGTTCCTCACGTTCCCAAGAATATCAAATTACAAGGATGATATAAGCAGCGATGAAGAAGAAGATGAGGAGGAGGATACAAAAGAAGAAAGGAAATCAATAACGGAGCCACAATCACAGCCAACACACAATCAGCTAAGCAAACAAGAAAGTATACAAGAGGAGGATTTAGATGTGGACCGTAATTCAGCTGAAGCGGAAGATGCCGTCGTAACTAATCCCCAACAGTATGGACAAAGCATCAAGGACATCCCTCGTTCTATATGGCGCCTCATTACTAATTCAACTTATGTTGTTACATGCCTTGGAGGTTGCATGGAACTCAATATTGTGTCCGGTTTTGTTGTCTTCCTCCCAAAATACTTAGAAACACAATTTGAACTTGGGAAATCGCAAGCTTCGCTTTTTGTAGGTGGAATTGCTATTCCAGGTGCGTGTCTAGGAATATTCGCAGGAGGATACCTGGTGAAAAGGTTGCAGCTAAAACCGAGCGGCGCTGCAAAGTTTGTAGTCATCACAAATATCATTTGCTTAATGGGATACGTGTTCTTCTTTTTCTTGGGATGCTCAAATCCTGACTTGGCTGGAGGGACTGTGCCATACCCCACTGAGGTTGGTGCTGCTGAGAAAGGACAGCTTTTGAACCTGAATTTGACTAGTAGCTGTAATGCGGAATGCTCCTGCGACAACTCTTTAGATCCGCAACTTGTTTGTCATGATGGAATCACCTACTACAGCCCTTGTCACGCGGGATGTGCAGTTAACATGACTCAATGCTCT
The DNA here is from genome assembly GCA_027743895.1 of Seira musarum. Lineage (NCBI taxonomy): Eukaryota > Metazoa > Arthropoda > Collembola > Entomobryomorpha > Entomobryidae > Seira > Seira musarum. The sequence continues at coordinate 12,101 of JAHZMX010003140.1, forward strand.
TGTAAGTCAAAAGTTTTACTATTACATTAAAAGCTTGACATACCCCGCGCAATCCCTAATTAATTATAAAGGAAAGATTTTAACAGAAAAGAGCAAAACCCAAAATCACTGAATCACAAAATCCCGTCAAGCATATGAGTATATTTGTGTTGTTCTTATTACAGTTTGCATAAAGTTTTAACTTGATCAATTTTGCCGTTATTTCCAAGGTGCTGGAGGAGCAAGTGTAACACCTGGTCGATGTGTTGACTCGCCTGCAGTGAAGCGATGCTCATCCCTTCTCCCAGCGGTAAGTGGACGGTGCCTGCTGTACGACATCCAAGACTTTCGGTACAAGTACGTAGGCGTCCTCTCAGGTCTCAAATTGCTTGCCTTGGCTCTCTTCCTCTACGACTTGTACCAGCTTCGGCGAATCGAAGAAAATGAAGAGAAGGAAGGTGGGAGTAATGCAGACTCAATCAGTGGCAGAAGCGTAGGAGGGAAGAGGGGAGATAAACCACATTCCGGCTCAATCATCTCCTTGGATAAATGTAAGCAAATTGCGGAGAAATCCGCATCCACTTCTCCAACTGTGAATAAGGCAAGCAAGGGCTCTTTTGGGCTTGGGGGTGAAACCGCTTCTGGCACTGCTTCCAACGGTAATGGTAATTGTACGGCTATTTCGAATGCGAATCCTAATAACACTTCTGGGAAAGTTTCAAGATCTCGACATAACTCTTCCAAGTCGAAATCCCCCGAGAGACAACCAATGCTGTCAAATCAGCATGACAATGATAACGACTCATGTGCGTAGCATGACAAAACAAGATGACAATGATTGCTAATAATCATTGAATACGATTGCATGGGTCAGATATTTCGGGCCTTTTCTCTCTAATTAGATATTTTATTGTAATCAACTGGAGTTTCTCAACAAATACATGGTACATATTGTCATGAACTCCTAACGTTGAGTTGAGTAAATCAATCTAACCGAATTAACGACGAATCCATCAAATTCAGAAAATATTTTTAAAGGATTTTCTGGAATGTCCATTAAATGGACGTTGGTTTAAATAGTTATTTTTTCCTCAACAAATAGTAAAATTCAAGTGTTTTTAAAACATTCAAAATGTAAATATTTATCATGAGTACAATGTACGTGTAAGTAGTTTATAAGATAACAGGATAAGAAGAAAAAAATAATTTTAACTCCAGCTCGCAAATCAAGGACCGATTGATTTACTTTCTACCCAAGTCATATTAATCAAAATTTTGATTACAAAAGAGACGAAACTGTACATACCAACTAGCAAGTTTGAAATGGGGTATTGCAGAATCTTCCAAATTTAATTATGACAGGATTTCGAAACTGCAATCAAGCTCATGTTTCGCATTTAATTGGCTCCTTAAACTTATCAATATAAATACTTATTACTACAAATTACCCTAAATGAAGCCATAGAAAACTGTACATTTCATAGAGACATTCGATATTTACGTTCTTTTAGTCACCTACTTACCCATTAGATTCAGATCAAGTTAGTGCTAGCTTGAACACTTTTAGGTAGCATGTTGTAAATATTTCAACATTTCCAAGTGCTCTACATTTCGATCTTTATAATTGACTTTTATTACTAAAATGGTAGATAATGCAAAAAGGAAAATGGAATTTTCGTACACATTAAGGTGAAATTGAATGCATGTACATTCTCCAAAGTTTAGTTAAACAAGTTAAACCTTCACTAGAAAAAATCCATAAAAAATATAGTTTCAACAACTAAAAACGATCGACGACCCTCCACCTCCCATCCCTTGATTGATGATTGAGAGGAGTTTATTGTAACCTCTGAAAACATACCATACCTAGTGAGTAATTTGTAGAGTAATCCATCCACTGGCATACATATCCCATGACAGGCGACAAATAGAGTGATTGAGTTCGTTTCTCTGAAAAAAGAAATATATATGAATAAATGAACGTGCTATAACAATAATTAAAACGTAATAAAACGCACACACGAGAAAACTGGAAAATGATCTAATTTTTGTGGAATAAAAAGGATTAGAGCAAATAAGATGAATAAGACTAAACAATTTTATCATCGTCGGTAATAAAAAATTACCACTGCAAACATTATTTTTACTGCGTAATTGTAACATGTATATCTATACTAAAACTGTATATAATTATTTTGTACTCGCAAAACTAAAGGAAAACAAAATTGCAAAGAAACCGTGAAAATGTGTGAGAGTCACGGAACACAATAGAAGGAAAACAAGAATGAGTTCGAATGATGGGGATATCAAATATCTGTAGATTTTGATTTCTTGCGATTGTGGGGAATCGATAAGACTTAGAATTTTTAAATGCTACATATTTAAAGAAAACCAAGTAGTACATGAAACATGAGAAGAAAACAAATAGCAATAAAATAAATTAAAATAGATTCCAATGAAAAGTAGAGGAAAATGTAAATACTTGTATAAATTGTATATTAATAGCACGACACATAAAGCAAGTTTAGAAGCAACCTAGTCTCTGATTTTGACTATAGATGCAAAATATGTAAATTATATCGACCAACCATATAAAGTTAGATGAAAAATGGTTGGTTAAACTTTAAACCACACATACAACAATTATGATCAGGTCACGTCAGGAATTAAAATCTATACAGTCGACCGAACCGATAGCTGGTTAGAACCGAAATGTTCGTGTACTTTTGAACTACATATATTTTATTGTCGATCAAATTATTTAACCTCAGTCTGCAACGAGTAGACATTAATTATATCTGTGCAGCAGCATATACATATTATTTTACAACTATGTCGATTCAAATATGCTTAAAAAGTTGGCAGCAGTAGTAATACATGTAGTTTTGAATTTAGAATAGAATCAGTTAAATTCAATATTAAAGAATTATGTACAAAAAATATTTTTTGGACAGATTACAATGCAAGCATTTTAGACACTTCAAGAACAATGCAAATAATGCTCTATTTTTCTTTTTCTAATTCCAACCGTGCCTAATCATTAAAAGTATTATGGATTGGCTTAAACGCTTTTCACAAAATCAGCCTTATATCGCTTAACTTTGGTTCTTACTGTTTATTTTGAGTTTAATTTAATTTTTTTTTGTTTTGCCGTCTTTTTTAATTTTCATGATTAACCCCTCACTTCCCAACCTTCAGTGTTCCAAGAAAGTGACACAGCAAGCGCAATGACAACCATTACAACAGCAACCACAACCACTGCAGCTACACATCAAAGTCCTCCCCAACTCCAAAATCAGGGCCATCATTACAACCATCCATTGACATCTGAGTCAGCGTGCATTAATTTAGGAGGAAATGCTCTCCTCCTTGATCCTAGCATACCGACACTCTCCCTAACAACTCCATCTCCAGAGGAGGATAGAGCACAAAGAGGATTCATATCTCCTCTTGATCATTTGCATGTTCAATAGGAATTCATTAATTTTTTTGTTTGTTTTTTATATATCGTGCTCCTCGTCAATCACTACCGCTAAAACTCGCCAAAAAGTAACTGCAATTGCACTAACGTTTCTTTTTCATTTATTTCTTGTGATTTATTTGTCACAATCACAATATTTTTTTGTATTTTTGTTAATTTGAAATTTGTTTTTGAAAGTATGCATTGATACCAGCTAGTCTCTTCATACATTTCAAAAATATGGAAAGAATGAAGAAACGAAAATAAAATCCATCAACATCACAGAAACTTAAGTCACTATATAATTCAATAGGAAAGAAACCGCATTAAAAATCGATGTCGAAGTCGCGATAGTCGTAGTTTTAGTTTTAGTAAAAAAAACTACACCGTAATTTAATTACTTACTGAGTAGTTGATAGTCGTGAAATTGTAAATATATGTGTATTCCATACTGTGTAAGAAAGACTCGAAAGGAAAGAAAATATTTTCTCCTGTAACTACCCAATCTATGATGCTAGTTTAAAGGATTGATCTTGATAGAAGTTTGTATTGCATGTTTCGTCTGACTGAGGGAATTATAGAATGAAGCGGAATAATCACTGAGGACGCGATTCTCATTACATGTTTAAAATCATTCTACGCATCACGTGACATTACAATGTCATAAAAAAAGATTCCTACAAATACATTTGAATGTACATACGTAAGTATTTAAGTAAGAGTCTAATTTAAAATTGTAAAGTTACCCAACAATTAAAAACTTTAGAATTTTTATTATTTCAACTGTAAATCAATTTCAATTGCCGAACAGTAATTATTATTCTTTAATTTGCAAATTGTGAATAATTTTTAAAATTTAAGCTAATCATTTGTGCAATAGGAAAGAATAGTAGAGGTTATAATCACTTTCTGATGTTTAGAGTTTTCGCCATTTTGTAATTTGAAACAGTCGTTTAACGTTTTCGTTAGTTAGATTTGCTCGTTTCGTTGAGCAATTAAAACAAGTCATATTATAAATAAACCAATGGCCATATTGAAACGTAGATGTAGTTAGCATTTGTACTTATTTTTTGTAAATTGGAATTCCATTTGGATTGATTCGCAAGTAATTTTGTCTTTTTTTTAATGAGAAAGTAAAAAGAAACATTTTTTGTTGTAAAAAGAAGGTAAGCATGGCCGAAAATCTCATGTTACATGTGATGTCTTTATTTATTATTCATACGAAACATTTTTAATTACTTTATAACTATAATTGTAAAATGCAAAAACTTTTGTTAAAAAAGAATGAAGAAACCCGTACATAATGCGTATAAAATAATGGTAAGGAACTAGAATGAGAACTTAAGAAATTGATTGATGAGGTAGGTAAATGTATTTGCACATGTACCTAAGAATTATGAAAATATTGTACTGGAAAAACGATTTACCAACTAAAATGTAACAAAATAAATAAAGGATTTTAGTAGAGACCTGAAATACTATTTGCTTTAACAAATTCGTTTTAATTATTCTTTCACATCAATTCATTCATAAAAATTATTTTGTTGTTCATACTTAATCTCGAAATAAACGGATTGAATTTGATTTGATCCTGCACGGGCATCGCAAAAAACTGTTGGAGTTTTTTCAGGACCATAAAAATCCAAGCTCATAAAAAGTAGACGATATTTTAACGCACTAAAATTATTTACGAATTTTACGTATATTACGTAAATTTAACTATTCCTTTGTAGTGATGTGTGGATTAAGGGACACCTGTCCACATCCACACCATCGTCGTCAGGCCCATTAGCCTATTATGGTAATTACTAATTACTTTAGCTTTTTCTGTCCAGCCTCTTAAGACTGGAAAACTTTGTTAAGTTAGGTATAGTGTACATATGCATGATATACCTCATATTTTCTTGATGATATTTGATGAATGCCATGAATGAAAAAATATTGGATTTTTTACGGAGGCAAGGGCATTCCCTATTGAGCCTTCGCCACGTATGTACAAGCAGAGAGCGAGTAAAAATTATAGCAGTGTGAGTAGCGAATAATAATTCCCAAGTGTTGTTACGTGTCATTTTATTTATAATACGACCTGGCATATTACATAACATCTTCATCGTAGCGTTTCTCGAATTCGTCATTGGTGACTCAACTTCTTCCTTCATCCTGTCTCCTTTCCTGGACCCTCTCCTGTAGGAAGTTCGATTGTGAAGTCCGTCGGATACGCGAATAAGGTAACAAGTAACCGCATAATATAACCATTCATAATCTCAGGGGGGCATGATTGTGAGGTTAGTCGTATCACCCAATCCTAAATTACCCGTTTCCCCCTGCACCTTCTGGAATTCATTGTACATTTTACTCGGTAATATAATTAAAAACTTAGAACGAAATGGATCTTGTAAGTTGATACATTTGTATAATTATTTGTGCTTCAAAAATGTTCCTCAAAAATCAGACGTGGCATTTCTATTTTACTTTGTTCAGCGGGATCATGCATAAGAATTGTGTGTGAACTGTGAAGTGAAACGAGTCCGTCCGCAAGCCGAGCCAACCAAGTAGGACCACAAGAGAAGAGGAAGAAGAGAGTGAGAGGGTTCAATATTTTGGTAGGCCAAATATGTGACCAACATGCAGCAGAAGAGCAGAGGCAATAAAAATATAGCACCTACTCTATTCGTAGTATACGACGAACGTACACGTACTAACACTTAACTTTTAAGGCTGATTCATTAATTTGATTGAAGTGCCGGGGTCAGAAGTTAGTATCCATTCAAGAATATATTGAAGTGGAGTAAGCTAAAAGTGGAATTTTTAAAGTCTTTCCTTAGTTTCGTCGTTTGTGTGAAGGCATAGGCCAAAATGTTTTCAAATCGATAAAAGTGCCTTTAGAATATACAATAAGTAACACACATTCATTACACAAAAAAATTCACAAAACAATAAAGCCTTGTGTAAAAGAAAACAAATAGGTAGTAAATCAACTGAAAAATGGACCCGATAAAAGCGGAGTTAAAAGAGCTGCGGAAGCGTAAGACAAGAAAAGTTTATTTTAAAAATCTTGTTTTGCTTGGTTCCTCTAATTATTACTGCATTGTATTATTTCCAACTTGAAATGATTTATAATTATGCCACAGAGCTGTACACTTATCGGTACAAAAGTCTGGAGTTGGAACGTCAACTACGGACACAGTGCAATGCCTTTCACTGTTGCTTGGATTACAAACGGCCAGGCTCATCATCATCAAACGTTTCACAGGTGGATGCATTTGGAGAAGTTCTTCCGAGCTTTCTGAAAGTGTTCACGAACAGTTTGGTAAATAAATGAACTGAAACTGAACCGCAGCATACAATAATTAAACTTGTATTTAAAAACCTTGTGTCATTGAATCTGTGTTTGATGTTTAGATTATGGAAATAATTGCTAATAACCTCCCTGCCCAGGACCTTCTGAGTTGTAGGCTGGTTTGTAAGCGGTGGGCGTACGACATGGCTCAATACGTGACTAAAAGGAAGGCACTCGTTGTCGCCTACGAAGACTGCTCAGAAGCGAAGGAATTACTGAAAAAGAAACGTGAGGGAAAGTTCGTGAATATATCTACACTTTGTATTCTGGAGATTCCTGTGACGAGTCAAATTATCGTCGATCTGCTGAAAAGCTTTGGGGAAACTTTAAGTGGGCTGAAGTTGGACGACTGCAACCCAGAACCTGAAGAGTTGTTTGGTCTTCTAAGTGCTATTCCCAATTTGGAGGTACTCAGCTTTAAACAAACTGGTGTTTGTCGCCGACGAGGCTGCGCAAATAATGCATCAGAAATCCCGTCAAGGATTGATGGCATGCTCACGTACAGCGACAGGCTATGCATGCCCTCGTTGAAGAAGATGATTTGGGAGGAAATCAAACCTGTCAAATTCGTAGAACGAATCATCGGAATGTTTCCAAACTTGGAAGAGTTGGAACTCCTGTGTCCCGTAAAACCGGATGTCCAAAACTTAGTAGGATTGAGACTAGACACTCTAAGGCAGCTAGTAATTACATGTGATGGTAACTTTACAGAGCAACAGTTTCTGGCTCTGGCTAATCTCCAGTTGAAACTAAAGACATTGACGTTGCATGACATGAAACCAGGAGGAAAGAAGAAAATGAGGGGACTCAAAGTCTTTTTGGAATCTGTTGCCGAGACTATTCAAGCATTAAAACTTGATGGGATTGGCCGAGTTGCTGATGATGATCCTAGAGAATTTATTTGTTTGAACACTCCTTTTCCTATAGATTTCCCAGCGCTAAAAAGTCTGGAGATTGATTGTAGTCTTCTGACAGATCTGAAGTTGCTAAATCATATGTCCGATCTTGAAGCGTTTGAATGTAAATTTCATGACTGGAAAGGATGGTGGCATTTAATTAATCATAACGGCGTTCCTGCACCCCACAATAAAGTTAAGGAAGTCAGTTTAGGAGCAATAGATAGCGGTTGTCTAATGAAGATCTCAAATTGTTTTCGAGCAGTTACTAAATTGGAATTAGCCGAAGACAGAATTGATGACGTAGCGTTCCGAGTTATATGTTCAGATATGAAGCAGTTAAGCCAAATCAGAATCACCGCTAGTACAAATCCGCGAAATAAAAAACTACAATTGACAGATTTTGGAATTACGGGCATTCCAACAGAAGACTGCATTAAATTAAAGGAATCCATCAATTCTGATAAGCTCCCTGATAATAGTGACATTAAGAACCTTCGAAAATATCCGTATATTGGAGACTTGACAGGTAAGAGTTATTTTGGTTGTCAGAACCCCAATTATTATTACTATATGTATTGTAATCAAACTCTAAAGGTAATTTTGATATGTAACACAGGACTTTATAGCTTGGAACTAGCCTGCTCGGAACTACTCATCACGGATGTGTCTATTTTGTATGGAATTGGAGAGTTACAACGTGTCTCAACCATAACCCTTCCAAAGTGCAACGTATGTTTCATGACTTTTTCATGAATCAATTGTTTGTACTTATAAACTTACGTCGAATGTTAATTTTTGATATACTCTCATTTCTCATTCCAGTTAACTGACAAGTCCCTTACCGCTCTAGGAAATGTGTCAACCCTTCTAGTACTTGAACTTCATAAATCATGCGGAGTGTCTCAAGAAGGTGTGAACCTTTTGCGAACAACGAAACGAGACCTCGTCTTTAATTTGTATGCAGATTTAAATTCGCGACTTTTCTCGTAAATTGTGTCGTACACCGCGCTTAAGGCTCTAATTACCAATTACATACCACATTCCTCGATTTATGGCTTCACATTTTAAAACAAAACTGCTCATTACTCCGTTTCATTTCCAAGAACACGAATTACTCTTTTTTTCCACCTTTTGTAAAATTCACTCGAATCTCCTAGTAGTTTATCAACCATATTGTGGTAATTGTGATTCCATATCGAACGAAGGAGTTCCACATTACAACAAAAATGGAAATCAAAATCAAGCTTTTGTGCTCGAAAATATTTCTTTTCCCTCTATTGTCTTCAATCTCTTCATTATTTTCACAAGCACAGGTGGTAATGGTAATCAGACCCTTTATACGTTAATTTTATTCAATACTATCAATACTATAGATAATTGAAATTGAGACAGTACTTTGTTAGGGCCGAAATGGCTCCTTCATGGCTTCAATTTGTTAGATTGAATAATCATTTTGTAATTCGAATAAAAACGTTTTTCATGAGAAACTTTTATTTAGTTGGGATCGGGATTCATGCACACTTTTTTTGTTAGCTCAAAATGCTCATCGTTCCCTTTCTAGTTTGTTTCCGTTAATGCGTAGGATTCAGACTTGAATTTAACACGTTTCGCTTTCATTTCATAAGTTAATAAGTTATCAATTGAAATTGAAATCCATAAAATGGAGTCCATTTAATGGACTATATCATACATGGTAAATAATAGGTTGTTGTTGGGTTGGACTATAACTCCATTTATTACATTGCATTCCCTTACTAAGCATGAAAGCACCCCAGTAAACACGGTGGGAATCAAAATGTATTGGCGGCTTTGTCTACTAATATTTTGCCTGACACATGTAAACACGAAACACAAATATGAGCTGAAACTCGAGAGATGCACAAAGAAGAGAACATGACAATTTTTAAGTCCGTTTAGTGGAACAAATAATGGAAATAATTTACTTATGTACTTCTATCCAATTGATAACTGATAACTAACAATTGTGGCTTGTAGCCCAAGTTGATATCAGTGTGATTCGTAATTTTCCTCGATGAGTGACGAGTTGAAATATCGGACGTGTAGTGCAGTGGTTTCTCATCAGAGCTCATTTCATTAGTTTGTCAAACAATCAATTATTCTGCCAATTTCCACCATTGATAATTGAAACCAGTACCTGCTGAAGGATTCAGACAACAAGACTATCTAAAGTTACTTCAAAATGGGCAAACGTAAAGTCAAGGATGCCGAGATTGCCGCTATCGAAGGTAGTTAGTGACATGACATGTGACAATCAAGCAACTGACATGACTTGACAAAACAACTATCTTGATCACTCTGACCTGGAGAATTGCACAATATTACAAGCTTGAAATATTTACCGAATCGTTTTTGTTAATAGATCTGAAAAGGAAGATAAGGATTGCTAGAAGTAAGGGAAACTTCCGGGAAGTAGCTAGTTTACACAATGCCCTCGGCAATCAGTATAGGTTATTGGAACATTATGAAGAGGCCTTGGAACAGCACCAGGTAAACAAAAATGAACTTTTCTGTTTTTCTGAGTAAAGGATTCACCGTTTTGTCGACTCTCTCGTAACTTTCAGGAAGAAATTAAAGTCTGTCTCAAACACGTTAAAGACGACAGGATGGGACTTGGAATTGCGTACCGGAACGTAGGAGAAGTTTTCCTAGATATGAAGCAAGAAGAAAGGGCAGTTCTGGAAATAAAGAAATATTTAGGTATGCTTGTTATAGTCACTTATTTTTTGCATCACGTTTACCTAGTATTTAATCTTACTTATGATATCATATTAATATTTTTTCATACTTTTCGTTGTTTTTACAGATATTGCAACTGAACTAGGAAACTATGTAGAGCAACAAAGAGCCAACATAACGTTGGGGAGGGCATATCTCACCATTAGTGGTGACGAAACTAGACCTGAAGCGGTTAGGAAGGCATCTAATTCTAAGGCGTACAATTACTTTAAGAAGGCTTACAACCTGACAAAAGAAGAGAGGTGATTTTTAAAAATTGTTTAAATGTTTGAAGTGACATTGAAAAACAAGAACACGTGTGATTAGTGTGATAAATGTATTCGCAGACTAGCAGATCAACTCGGGAACGAGAAGGAACTAATGCTCATGAAATGCAATAATTGCCAAAATCTGGGAATGGCTTTTGAAGCGATGGATAATCGAAAGAATGCTGAAATATGGCTCAGAAAGGTGTATTGGTTTGGTTGCATGTTGCATCAAATGTGATGGACTTAAGCTACTTAGTAATAAATTACTTAGTTTAGTTTGGTATAAATAAATGATTTTTTTTTGCAGGCTATTGAGACTGGTCAGAAGTACGGCTTTCACGAATATCTCGCACCCTGTTACTCCGTTCTCTGTGGCATTTACCTGAAGGCTGGTGACGCAAAGAATGCGCTAGGCGCTGCCAAGAATGGCACGAAATCATGTAAAGCGCTTGGAAACGTTAGCATGGAAGTTGAATCAATGGCCCAAGAAGCAAAGGTAGGCTGAGATTGAGAGGAAGTAATTTACTCAATTCTGCATATTCCGTTGATCCATAAAAATATTTAAATATATATTTACTCTCAGGCGTTGTTTGCATCAGATGACATTGAGGGAGGAAAGAAAATTTTAAAACGTCTCCGTCAGAGGATCCGGAAGAGCAAAGACCTTCGAGACTATCTGGAAGAGATTGATCCGCTTCTTATCGCTGGTAATAATGAATTCTCATTAAACTTGTGATTTTTAAAGCTGTGTAAAACTCATGTCATACAGTATTCAGTATTCTAAACTTTAACCTCGTCTGACAGCTGTCAAGGCATGTCGTGCCCAAGACTCGTTATACATTACCGAAGAAGGAGATGCGCAGAGGCGAATGAAGCTGCATGAAACTTTGGGAGACAATTATACGACACTGGGGAATTTCAGAGAAGCTATCTCACAGTACAAAAAATCGGCTCAGGTTAAAATGAATATCATTATTACACTTAAGTGGCTTAATCTTGCACTTTAAAATAAAGGCAACAATTATTTAATTGTGTTTTAAATTCAATAGTATGCAGAAAAATTGCGCATAAGTGGGAAAAAATTGGGGAGATTGTATTTTTCGATTGCTGAATGTTACAAAGACTTGGAAGAATACAAGGAAGCTTACCAGTATTACTTACAGGAAATTGTTTTGTATAATGGCAATGCTGCCGAGGTCTCAGAGGTTAGTCTTATTAATTTTGTCCGCGTTTAAGTTTAAACGCGTCTCTTCATGTATACCTATATCGTAGTTTATATTTCACCATGATGGTTCTGGATTATGGGCGATGGTCTATGGGTGAAAGTTAAATTGGTGTTTCTATTTCATTGTCAGGAATTCAAGACTCAGACGAGTATAGCGTCTGTATTGGAAAAGCTTGACAAACCTGTTGATGAAATCATCGCCGCTCATGAGGCTGCAGTGGCTTTGGCAAAAATGACAAAGAGCTTCAGCAAGCAAGTTACAGCGATAAACAATTATGGCTTGTATCTCCAAACGATTGGCAAAGACAAAGAAGCTGGTGAGAAGAAAAAGAATATAGAATCTTAAACCTATTTGTTGTATAATTACTGTCTCTTTGAGTTGCCAATTTCTCCGTTTCATTTTTAAAGAAAAGCAGTTGAAAATAGCACAACAGATTAAAGACGAGCACAATGTTGTTGATGAAGAGGAAACGGACTCGCAGGATTTACTTGAAGACGAAGACGACGAAGTTGACTTGGACAATTTATCTGGTAATGCTAACGCTAACACGTGTGACTTTTACTACCTTAATTACATATCTTAAGTGATTTATAACTAATCATAAATCACACTTGCCTAGATGACGATTGTTCTGACGACGAAGGTGATGATGACAAGAAAAGCAGGAAGAGGTACAATGTTCGAAGAAATGAAGTAGGAGAAACTCAGCTTCATTTGGCGGCGAAGAAAGGGGAACTGCGTCGTGTCATAAAACTGATTCGTGAAGTATGTAGTTGACTTTTACTTTACCTTGTATTTAATTATAATTTGAAATATATAAGGTAAACCTACGAACTGTTTTCAGGGACATCCTGTCAAAGTTAAAGACAGTGCTGGGTGGGCCCCTCTACACGAAGCAGCTAATTTCGGCCATGCACAGATTGTCGACGAACTTTTAAAGCATGGGGCAGAGGTTAATGAATTTGGAGGTGAAGGAGTTGCGGATAAGATCACACCGTTGCACGATGCAGCATCAAATGGACATTGTGAAGTGATGAAAGTTTTATTGAAGCATGGAGCGAATGTCCTTGCCAAAGACGCCAAGGTATGCAAAAATTTTACCCTTATTTCACTAAATATTGCGCTTAAATTTTCGTACAAACATCAAAATCTTTGGCCTTCTTTAACAGGGTAGATATCCCATCGATAACTTGATTACTTGGAGAGAATCGGATGATGGCAAAGGGGCTTCCGAGCAAGACTTAGAGGCATATCATGAAATGAAAGCTTATATGAAGGATTTGATGGCGAAGGGTTAGTTTACGCTAATCTTGTTGAATTCTACATGTGCATTTTATAATTTTATATATCCCATATTTGAAATCTTCATTTTATAGCTGGAAAGGCGTACAGAAAAGAACGAGAAAATAAGGTGAAGAAACTAACCAGCACGCAGAAGAAAGGCCCAGAAATGTCATTGCTGGTCTCAAAAGAGCGAGACTATGATTGCCCTATTCCCGTAACAATAATAACAGATAACTACGATCCCGACAACGAAGGGGGAGGAACATCACTTTATATGGATACCATGATGCAGATAAGGAAAAGGAAAACGGAAGGGCCAAAAAATAAAGAAAGAACTCGTGAGATATCTCCCGGTCCGCAAGGTGCTCTTATTCCGGCAGAGCAGGATGTCAATAACGCGAATAATTGGTTGCTTCCGGATGATGTGATTACCACCAGGGATAATGAAGTTGTTCAACTAGGCAGCTATTCTAAAAGGAAAAGAGATTCATTTGAGGATACTTATAGCGATCGTGATCATTGTCGAAGCAGGAGGCGAAAAATTTCCTCAGGTAGCTCAAGAAGAAGAAGAGTTAGCCGAAGTCCAGAGTCCGAAGATATGGATCTAGATATTTTCGACTCAAATCACAAACCTGATGAAGAGCGGCCATCATCATCTGAAAGCAAAAATTCACATGTACCTCTTTCTGGTGACAATGATGATGAGTTTCTGAATGACCTAGGTGTAAGTGATCTATTCAATGACGAAGCTATGGATGTATCGTCCCCCCAAGTAGACGATGACTTTCTTCCAAGTCAAAGACCATCCGATCCTGTCGTTGAATTTGGGAGAACGGTTGATGTCCCCCTTGATACACATGATGAGAGTGACGAAGACATCGAAAGCCCTGTCATTTCATATCGGCGGAATAAAAGTAGTCCAAGGAAACGGACACCATCAGTGATCAACCTCTTCTCGGATGATGAGGATTTCACACCTCCATCCCGACGACAAAATCATCAAGGCAGACGTAGCTTATCTGACATTGCTAATGTTTTCAAGAAAGTTACTTCTGAACAATCAAGGTCAAATACATCTTCGAAAGCATCGCTTATTCAATCTCGTTTACCCGTAAAAGTCACTAGTCGGAATTCAGACAGCATCGCAGGCACTTCGACTTCTAAAATTATTTCCCCAGAAGGAAGTCGAGAAATTCGGAGAACAGGTTCTTCAACTTCGTTAGGGTCAACCTCCAGTCGTTCTGCTCCATTTGAGAGAAGTAGAGGAGAAGTGTGGCGTTTAAAAATTAGAGTCCTTGGAGGTGGAGAAATATTGCTCGTGCCCTTGGAAGAAGCCCAACAGAGCGAGAGTGTTGATTGGTTAGCATTAGAATGTGCATCCCGATACCTAAGGTAATGTTTATATAAACCCTCAATTTTAAGAATGCATTTATGGATTGAACGATGAAATTCCTCTAATTTATCTATAGACAAAAGGGCATTAAACCATTGTTGCAGCTTCAAACAAAGGATGGAGCAACTTTGACTGGGTCTGACTCAATCAACCTTGCTTTAGGAGACGAAAGAGAACTAGACGCTGTTGTGATAGGTTTCGATCAACCGCCGTTGGTGGATCGATACTGCACTGCATGTGGTGATGAAGGAATAGGTGCGTTAAAGACGGTTTAAAATCAACATGAAACATTAAAGCGATGAAGACATTATTAATGAATGAATGCAAACGTTTTAGATCCAGATGAAGACATCAAGTCCGGCTTGAATCTGTGCCAATCCTCTAACGTGCTTGATTTAACGGACAACAATTTGCGTGGAAAGGCTGCACCAGTTTTGATGAAGACTTTACAACGACAAATTTCGTTAAGGGTACTAACTTTATCGGGTTGTTCACTTTTTGATGCTGGTGTAAACGTAAGTCTGTGACGCCCCCGGATTTTCAGATTAATTTAAATTAAATGTAGTGTATGTTAATGAAGATTTTTCCTGTGGAGACAGGAACTTTGTAGAATTCTACCTACTTTGTCAGGTCTAATGGAGGTAGACCTGAGTTCGAATGGAATTACATCCTACGGCTTTGATGCTTTATCAGATGCATTTAATTCTAATAATCAATCATATGAAGCAAGTCGCGGTTATGTCAGTAATGTGGTTAGTGAAATGCAACTATGCTTAATATTATAGTTTTGATTCGCATTGATGTAGATGTATACATAAAATATTTCCATGTTTTTGATAGCCTCTTGGAGTCGTCTCCTTAAAAATCAATCATAATCCTCTGGGTAATTCTATTGGAAAGTCTTTGGCGTCGTTATTGGATCGTCTCACTGCTTTGAAATGTTTGGAAATGGCTAACTGTAATTTGACAGAAAGGCTGTTCAGTTTTAACGCTAGCAACCTGACGAAAGCTTTAAATAGTATGTAACATTTAACGGCAATTATTAAAATGACTGTTAAGTTTTATGCTACTGCTAGAAATATAAGAAATCTAACCTTTATTTCAGACTCTCATCTGGAAGAAGTGGACATTAGCTACAACAATTTGAAAAGTGTAGGCTTGGAAAAATTTCTTCAACATTTGCCTGCGAGAAAGATGAAATCTCTGAAATGTTCATCTTGTTCGTTGAATGCCGGTGATACGAGCCCAGAAGTAATTGCGAAGGCGATATGTAGCTTTCTTTCCCGGAACGAAGATTGCTGCAATCTGAAAACCCTTCAACTGAATGATTGTGGGTTAAACGATAAAGCTGTTGATATGATATTAGAGTAAGTATAATAATCGTTATCTTAACATTTTTCTGAAATTAAGTACATTTGGAGTAGCATTCCAATTTCACGACAATTTTCGTGTTCTTTTTGTTTTGAAGCAATTTCGACAGACTTGTACGGCTAGATAAGCTGGAAATGGCATTAAATGCAGAAGTCACGCCACTCAGGTTAGTTGGCTTTCAGGAAGTTTCGTTATTTTGAAATGAGAATATGGCTTAGTTGAATGTATTTTGCACAATATTTGCAGTGTTATAAACATCTTGAATCGCTCCGTGGATAGTTCACTTCCTCTTCAGGAATTAAACTTTGGAGGTTGTATCAATTTACTGGAAACATTTACTGACGAGGAGTTGATTTTAAATGCTTTAGAAAATAAAATGAGTTCCGACAAGAAACTAACCTACTTAAAACTGCCAAGTTGTCCAGTTGACCCCACGAAGAGCGAAAGTGAAAATATTAAGAATGTATCTAAGCTGGAATCTCGCATCATATCGTTAATGGAGGACTATGCGGGTAACATGCATTTTACCTATGAAAAGCGTGACTCGTCAATAATATTTCGTTTTGAAGACTGAATCACTGTACTAATTTTAATTCTGTACTCCGCGCATTTATTTTCATGAAAATTATGAATAAAATAAAAATTCAGCAATTAAAGGTTAGTTATCTTTTTAAAGCACACTAGGAATTAATTATGGGTTCATTTCAGTCGCACGACACATTCAGTACCCAAATAATCAGGTAAATTTAGTTGATACTTCTCAGAAAGCTTAGGTGGCACAAATCGTCCTCCCAGAAAATGGTAAGTTCCTTCAAAATGTGAGGCACACATCTTGGGAGCAGTTAAAGAAACTAGCATGTCTGGCATGAACCTAGTCGATGCTTCTGAAGGAGGTCCCTTCTCCACATCCCAACCACTTGGAATATCCACAGAAACAATTGGAATCGATTTAGCGGAGGAAACCATGATGTCCATTAATGGCTGGAAGTCTGGTCTGACAGGAGGCTTGAAACTGAAGCCAAACAAGGCATCGATGATAAGTCCTGCTGCATTTTGTCCCCTACAAAGGTTTTTAAGAATTATTTAAAGACAATAAATATTGAGTCGGCACCATTCATTTCTCACTATCTCATATATGTACACACTTGAAAGACGCAGCGTCATAGGAGATGTCAACGTCATTTTGAGCGGCTTGATGTAGCAAGTTCAGGTACAGATCCTTCGTTGGCTTTCGGGCATTGAGAATTGTCACATTTTTGAATCCAAATAGTTTAAGATGTCTAGCGGCTACGAAACCGTCACCTTAAAAGAAATACAATACACATTAATCATTCATGTATAATGACAGAAAATTCTGAGTGTCACCTCCGAGACGCGATCACAGTACCTCCATTATTTCCCGGGCCTGTGATGATCAGTACTTTCTCCGCTTTCTTCCCTTCATACACTTTGGCCACTGAAGTTGCGACGCTCAGGCCTGCGAGTTCCATCAATTGGTCGACAGAGAATTTATACTCATTGAACAACTCTTGATCAACCGCGATCGCTTCATTCTGATTTAAATATTTTAATTTGGGTGCATCGACCGGCCCAGGTACATCACTCATTCTGGCCGTTGTTGAGAATGATGAGAATCTAGTATTCCCTTCGTATATAATTTTTACTGAATATGCAAAGTCAGTTAAGCTTTTCAAAACGCTGCGAGTGCGCACTAAACCCGTTTTAAATATCATTTGCGGTGATTGAATAATAACAGCGGAAAGGATAATCAAAATCAGGACGAATATTTCCTTTGCCGCCATTTCATTAGGGGAACAGAAGTTCATCAGCAGAGCATCATCGACAATTCGACATCATCCTGTATAGTGCTTATGGCTCTTTGAGTCTGAACTGAAGTCTGAAGCTATACGCATTACGCACGCCTTTGTTCATTTTTGTGAAGCAGAGCAGACCTACCATTTTATAAGCCAACCAGCAGCAGAGGAAAACGGACCAGATCGTGCCAGAGTCAGTGATTCTGAGAAACAGAGACACACAAAAAAAGTTTTGTCTTGTCCCGCATCATCGTCCGTAATTTACGTTTACACACGAGTTTATGGTTTTTCGGCGTAGGAAAAAAGTATTTCATGTTAATTTGAAGGATTAATCATGCAAATTAGTTAAAATCCTTATAAGATAACCAAAGGTAAAACATTTTGTACCGACCACTGCAGACGACGACTACAACTCGAGCCGAGAAGACGAAAAAGAAAGAATTAAAGAGGTCCTAACTTCTTCAGCTGTGATAAAGTTCTCCAAAACTTTGCTTGCGTTTTACTAATTCGCATTTTTGTGTAGAGCTATTTATTGAATACTGAAGGTAACAAATTAATATTTATTATTTATTCATATTGAATTTTTTTAAAAATTGGTCATTGTTCCATGAAATGAAATTAAGAAAATGTAATTGTATTGTTCTCATTTGTATTTATTTAGATAAAAAATTCAGAGAAAGAAGTCCCACCAGAGTTCCGCTAAAATGTCCAAGATGCCACAAGTAAGTAACTTCAAGGAGTTGGTGGAAGAACTAGATCAAAGCTTAAGGGACCAAGCGAAAGAAATTTTGAAAACTTGGGGTGCGGTCCTTGATGAAGCATTTAAAAAGGAGTCTGCCCGTTTGGAGACGTACGAATGGACACTTCAAGTAAGGAATGAGACACTGACTGCTCGGGAAAAGGAGCTGGAAATTCGGGAGAAAGAGTTGGCCGAAATGAAGGAGAAGTTGGCGAAAATGGAGGAAAGGATTGCTCTCAGGGAGAAAGAATTTACAAAGAAGATGGAGACTTTCAGTTTGAGATGCAGTTCTGATTACAAGCTCCTACAGAAATAGTTTTTGAATCTAGTGTACAGTAAGTGAAAAATTACAGAGAGTATATGTAGTACAGAAATGGAATTATAATGAATTATTCAATTATGTATATTGTAATACATAATATGTACCAGGGTTATTAGTTAAGTTTGAGTTTGTTTTTAATTTTAAGTACATCGACATCAATCCCCTCCATCATCATTTTTCAGTATACAAGAATTTAAGTGTTAATTAAATTATTGACAAAATCTTTCAAGTTTTTTGAATTGTAGAACTAAATTTAACCAAAAATTCCTAGCACCTATCTGTTTGATTTAATTACATAACTTTAGTCATATTGTTATTGTAAAAAGTAGACTGATAATGGAACGTTTCTTTTCCCTTTACAAAACGTTACTTTTCCACGTACATTACTTTTTTGATTTGATCTTCTTTAGTTTCGTACTTTCCAGTCTAGCTCTAACGTTTTTGTCTTCATCGTAAAGGTCTAAATCTTTCACGTAGTACCATACCAAACAATCGAAAATTGCTCCAAGGAATGTGAACCCTGTAAAAATGAATTATGGTTACTATTTTGAATAAATAAAATGTGAAACAGAATTGGATGTAAAAGTTACCTGCTGCTACAAGATTGAACCAGTATCTAAGTTTCTGTCCATCATATAACCAGCAATTACCACGAGCCCCACATTTAGTTCCCCAAACTAAACAGGTGGAATCTACATCCCAATAATGACATATTGATTAAATTGATGTTTTATTAGGTTCATTCACGCAGAAAGTAATTCCTTGTATCTCACCAAAAATCTTTCCAAATAGAATTGGACTCGGAAGCATTGCCAAAACGCTAATGAGGAAAATGCTAAGGCCAATGGAGAGTGATTTGTCTTTAGGGTCCACACATCTAAAAATATCATTACATGAGTAAGGTAAAAGAATCATTCAATTTTTAATTTGGCAAGCTGTTAGGTCCCAGTTAGAGTTTTTTTATTTATTTATGTGTAAAAGTATTGACCTGTATTGAACCAGCATATTTCCGATACGACCACTACTGTCCAATAACTTGATTGCAGCATTGACAGCCAAGAAAGTGATGAAAGTTGAGAAGCAGCCTTCATTACACGTTCCAACAGTGAGGGAAGCTGTCGGGTCACCGATGCATGTACAATTTGACACGGTCCCATTCCCTTCCATACTGCATCCAGCGTGAC
The DNA here is from genome assembly GCA_027743895.1 of Seira musarum. NCBI lineage: Eukaryota > Metazoa > Arthropoda > Collembola > Entomobryomorpha > Entomobryidae > Seira > Seira musarum. The sequence continues at coordinate 32,117 of JAHZMX010003140.1, forward strand.
AAGCAGAGTAATAGACTTCATTAGTTGCATGATGGCATACTGGAAACACTTTGTTCGTTTTGCAGTTACAATCCGCATTGCAACTCATTGTCAAGTTCCACTCTCCTGTGTATTCATCCTTCTGTCCAAATGCCAGTTCACCCGGGTCACATCCCATTTGAGTGAAACTGAACTTGACAATGACGTAAAGGAAGCCTAAGAAGACATTCCAGCCGGCGAGGAGTCGGGCACTGGGTTGATATTTCGATATCAAGGCTCCACTAACGAGCAAACCAACGGCTTGAAATGCTATGCTTACCACTCCTATTTGAAGAAAATTAAAAATTCCAAGAATGTCAATGTAATTTAGAATGTTGACATTACACAATTGTATTCTTCATACAAGAGTGGAACTCTCTCTAAATCAGCTCTCCCCTGGTATCGTCTAATTATAGGTGTAGTTTCCACTTGTCCCTAATAGTCGGAGCATTCTAAAATCACCCAAATCCTAAGATCCATCAAATGGATCACATAATCACATCTACTTTTTCTATTGTATACAGGTACTGTACTAGGTACATACATTGAGGAAAAAATTGATTGAATGACGCATGCTGTGCCATAAAAAAATTATTCCGCAAATCTGCAAGTACTCGATCGGTGAAATTACAAAATTGCATACATTTACATTATTTCCTGTTAAAGGAGTTTGCCTTGAAGAGAGTTCGCAGTATTCTCTTTAATGGTAATTCACGAAATAGGAAACCTTACCAGAAATCACTGAAGCGTTTACGGCTGTTTGCATAAAAATTGTTTCCAAATATTTTGGCATGTAGGTCCAATATCCAAGAGCAGAAAATATGTAGAACACGCCTGCCAAGTTGTTGAACAAGTTGACTTTGTTCGTTATCAGAGCTTTCACTGCTTTCGGCATTTCTAAAAATGTAGAATCAAAATATTTTCGTAGAAGTTTTTCTTCACGCTCCATTTGCATGCTTTCCCCATTATATTCCCAAAAAATGCACAGAAAATTCTAGTTTTTTTCTGGCGAAATTATGGTCATTACATTTGCTTTTACTTTAGATGTAAACCGGATCAAGTAAAATCTATTTTTGCTTTTTTATACCTGAAATTCTAGGCATTGGGTTCTCATTAGCGGCTTCTGATGTTAGTACCAATTTCGACCCAGACCGGTTAAGATTAACTTGACTCCCAGTCGTAGCTTCAATGGCTTGGGTTAGATTCTTCCGGAGCCTTGCTCGCGGTAGTTCTCGCGGAAACAACGCAATAAAGAATGATGTGACTACCATCATACTTCCAAGTACGACCCATCCCAACCTTCATAAAATGTGAGTAAAATGGTAAAACGCTTTCTATTTCTCACCTGTAAAAAATTATCTGATATGTTGATGGGGTACTTACCACCACGCACCCAACCACTGTGGATGTCCTAGAGTAATTGTTGGGGTAAGTAGAGGATGAATATACAATTTCAGACAAAATCCAGCAAATAAAAAGCCAAAAGTCGGTCCGACTAGCCTCATCGACATCGTTATACCTGTGGGAAATGTGGATATTCTTAATAATTGGAAAAAGTGTGTCGAGAAACGGGAAAATGTCATAAAAGAGAAAGATGTTTACCAAAGAGCATAGGACTTTTTGTTTTCTTTATGTTGTCATCCAGGTACGGGCCACCTAAGGAGAAAAGAGATAATGGCATTTTCTAAGAAGACCTTGATTCGTTAAAAGCTAACTAAAAATAGTCTATCCATATTTTACCCAAGGTGTAAAAGATGAGCACTCCGATGCCCGATACCTATACAATTCGTCAGAAAAGAAATACAAACAACATACGACCTTCATGACATGACTTCTGCAAAAAATGTTGTTGCTGGTATTGTCATATTGTTCTTTTCTTACGAATTGGGAAATGAAGATGAGTATAAGTGGAACTAAGGAAGTGTCGGATGCTTCACAATCAGTTAATTTGCTTTGGGGCCCATCTCCTAGTTTTCGACATGTTTGTACTTTGCTTTTTGCCACTACGGAAAAAATATGTTAAATGACAGAAATGAAATTCAGTGTCAGAAAGGCGTAGAAAATCATGATAATAGTTACAAAAAAAAGTATGTCCTTTGCCAGAAATACTAAATATAACCGGATAAATTACTCTATAGATCTCATTGTTTAACTCAATAATGTCCTTGAGTTGTGATTAGTTGTATGTGGGTCTTGTCATTTTTTACCTTTTGCAATCACCGAAGTAAAATTACTGGTTCCAACTGTCGAAGGTGTCGTTGTTGTTGTTGTGGTCGTTTCCTCTGTTTCAAAAAGGTGGCCATATTCTTCTGTTAAGCTTAATGCATCATTTCCGGGACCATAAAAGAAGTGTGGGGAAGCGAGCACTAAGCAACCCAAAGCGGAGATTAAAACTCCAGCTGCCATCCACCTCGGACGATGTCCTCGTCCACCGTAATAGGCGAGAATTAAAGAGAAGATAATTTGCGACATTTCATTTCCCGTCATTACAATCCCTGCATAAATTAATTACAAAAATAATGACGATGATTAAACATTTGAGGAGACCTGCAACCACGCCTAAACGACTGCTTTCAGCTCATTGAAGATGTCAAAAAACGCGAAGAACTGTTTAATATATATGTACCCATCTTTGTCTATAATTTTTTGTGTTTGGTGTATTAATTATTGGTTTTGAATACTTTAATGAACCAAAAGCAGGATTAGTATAGTTAATAGGCCATTTCAATTTAAAAAAATATCCGCCTTATATTTTGCAGTACCTGCAGTTTGAGAACTAATTTTAAACCGTTTTTCCAGCGTGGTAATGGTTGCCGTGAAATAAGACCAGCACATGGATTGAACAATAGCCAACAAAGAGAAGACTACCATGAAAGCTTTCTTCGAGGCAAATTTTTGCAACCATTCTGGCTTAAATGATCCAATTCCGCACATTTCATCTTCTCCCGGTCCTTCATTTTCTCCTTGCTTATTTGAATACTGCTGTGAGCGTTGAGGTGATTGCGAAATAGCAACTTGGCCTTGTGACGGTGAATTTAAGAGATCTGGTACGAAAGATGTAATTTGTCCCGGTTTTGTCAAATGCGACCCTAAATTGTCGGCTGTGACAGGAGCACCTTTCTCATCGAAATAATATGTAGATTCCTCCCTATTCTTTGCGTTCCCATTTTCTACCTCTGCGTTTTCTCCTTTTATACTGTTTGGTGGGGCGTCTTGAGACATTTTGATTTTAAAGAGAGTTTAATTAAAATAAAAGTATAAAAATTGAGCTTTCACTTCAGATTGGTTTTTGACACACACGTTACTTTACATTATGTATAAAATCATGCATGATTAAAATCCACATGACCACGTTTAAGTTCAAACTGACTTCTCAGAATGAATGATTATAGTGGTCACTCGAATAAGTTTTGTTGAAACTACAATAATCCAATGGTCAATGAGTGGAAGTACAGCCATTAAAAAATCAATTCTTCATTCGAATCAAACATGGGTTTCGTTTAGGCAAGATGACAAAAAATTTTCAATTCAACCCTTCATTCAACTTTGAAATGTACACAGAAGCAAAAATCATGCATAAATATGATGCTTTGTTCCCACTTATCTTGGATCAATACCGTTTTGTGTGTTGTTTGTCATTGTGATTTCTGATATATAGGTTTTTGTAGCATAATATATATTTGTGTGTCTTTCCTCAAATCTGAGTAGGTACTTCAAGCAAAACATCTTTGGAACGGACAGCTCCAGCTTGTTGAGAACCAGGAATAGCGAGAGCCCAGGGTTTTGAAATTCGAATGGGCATTAATCAGAGTTGATTTTTGAAAGTTTAATTGAAGTAGCAATGTTAAATTCACATGTTATTTAAGCTGTATAGATGGATCTTAATTCCAGAATCCATAATATCCGTTGCATTGTGATCCAGTAGGGTTTAAGTGGGAATTCTCTGTTTAAACCCGAGGGTTTTCTTTATTGTCTGATTTCTCAGAAGGCTCATTGTCATTCCTGTTGAAAAGCGATTAAAGTGACAATAATTCCATCCAATGGTCCAATACTGTTGATTATGCATTAAACCGAGCAATGTATTATTAGTACATATTAATATTATATGTATTATTGGCTTGACTGACTTTGTAATGAGTCAGTGTCTACTTATCCAATCCAATCTGTATCATCAGCCGTGAGAAATTATGTTGAGCATCATCAGAGTTGACCACATCAGAGTCAGATTGCGATAGCTCGAGGAAATTTTACAGATATGCATTTGACTTAATTGGACATGATTATGAATTAAAACAAAAGCATTTGAACGAATGAAGCGGCTCCGGCTTAAACACATTACGTACACCGCACCACATGCCACTTGGCGGTTTACCTTGGAAGATTGCCTTACCAAGTGTCCTTCCGCGTAAAAGATAAAGATTAATGACATTTAATGACAAATCTTGAAACTCTGACTCAGAAAGAAGACCGATAATTTGAACCGATTTACTCTACTCATGAAAGCGGTTATTGTTGTTGCTGTGCCCTGGAGAGAAGATTCTCTTACTACAAAATCAATCATGTTTATTCTGCTGGGAAATGTCAATATTCAGAAAAAAAATTCAGTTTGCATTATCTTAGAATAATATTTGCCGAATTGTAATAATGGGGAAGGTGCAAGTTATGTATGTCCCGTTTTCCACTCAATTCATTTGGATTCAGAATGACGATTCCACAGTAAACTGTGTCATGAGTTTTGCCTTACGTAACTATAAAGCCTGGATATTGATGATGACCACGAGGAATAGTTATGAACTTTTGCACGCGCTTTCCATACTATTACTCCTTGGATTAACGAGGAATTAAGTGGTTATATCCGGGGTCAAGTGAGATTCTATAAATATAATAACACAGACACAAGTAATTTGTAAATAAGAGTATTTTTCTCTTTTATTCATACATGACTAAATAAGAGTAATTATAGTGCAGGCAAAAGACAATGTGGTACATATATAGAGACATAATTTTAATATAATTCATCATCATAGGATATAATTTTCACTTTGATCGCTTCAACTCACTTTTGTATTTATTGACGACAAAAGTAGTGCAATTAGAATTGTGGGTAATGAGTAATGAACCACATCTGCACACATCTGTTTATCAATTACTTACAATAGCAGAAGCGTATAATCTCTCGTATTATTAGACCAAAATCTACTTTTATGCATCGCAAAAAAGCACTTGCGATAGCTTTCTTTCCATTCTATACTTCCTTACGCAACCTTCGGAAACGTCCGTAAAGTTGTCCACATGTAAGGTTGTCCAATTTAGTTTTAAATACATCAGCATTTAAATTTAGTTTGTTTAGCGGTACCTATAAATACGTACATTTTTTTTTGTTTTCATGTACTTTTTATGTCCTTAATCATTATCATTTAATCTGTAAAAAAATTTACGGTATGAAGAACGATACGCATTCAAAGATAAAACCACTTATTTGATGGCGATGTGATGTGATATGACGAGACTGTGACTTGACTTGACATGTCTGTCTCACTTCAATTTTGTAGCAATTAGAGATAAAGAAGTTATGCAGTCATTTCAATTCAAACACATCCATTCCAATTCTTACCAACTGTTTTCCACAATTATGATATTGTCAATTTTTATTTTATTTGCCTAATTCAATCTTCAATCATACACGCACACAGTACAATTGTACAAATACCCGGTCAGCGATACAGAAGCTTTAAATAGAAAGCAATTGGCATTTGGTAATTGTAAATGTGTTAAAATACGAGAAATATATAAACTACAATCAAATCTGACTACATCGTCTTGTTTCATAACGGTCTTTCAGTAAAGCCTTTTTCAGCCAAAAGCAGACTCACTCAAATCCTTGATGGACTCATGTACCCAAAGCATTGCTATTATTATTGACCGGAAATACGAAGAGACCGATTTATGTCTCATGTATTTTGCTGGCAGATATAGAGATACAGTCTATTTTCTAACATTTTACAAGACCGATATAGCCAGATTTGAATGTAGTCGTCTTCATTGTCTATCAGTAGTGATATATCGATAATAGAATTATAATTTATGGCTTTCTGTCATACGTAATATACTTATTCATAATTATATCATAAGCATGTTCCATTTAAAAAGCTAATATCACAAAACGTAATCAACGAAAAACAGCCGCTGGACACAAGACACGACACGCATAGAGTAAAAAATAATACGTACATCATTATCTCTAGTGGTGGAGTAAAAAAATATTCATGAAAATGCATTTTCCACAATTCAATACTTCTATCAAAATACGAACAAAAAATCCGAGCATACTATAATGGCTTAATTTCCTGTCCGGGAAAAACGAACAATTAACACTGACGTGACAAATAATTTATGGGATTTTATAAAAATTATGTGATTATGTGCGCTTCTTCTCTTCCATTTTCATTCCATGCACACACATAGTTCTGTAATTTCCACGTGTGTGCACTTCAGCTTTTCCTTGAAAAATCTTGCTCGACTTTTGTTACACATGAACTAATACTATTTCAAAATATCAATCAAACTCACTTACAAATATTCCTCCATCGGTCAAGAATATTCTTTTTTTGAAAGATGAGAATTTTTTTGTTTTGGTTTACTTCAGGAATTAATCTGGCATATGGGGACCTCCTCCAGAGTTTGGTGAAGTGGGATGCTTCATGCCATTGGCACCATGTAATAAATGACTACTGCTACCTCCACCCCCACCTCCATTTCCATGTTGCTGACTATTTCGACTCACAATCAAGCTACTCGTGCCAATGAGGGAACTATTGTTCCGGTGATTAATGCAATTATCCCTATCGTTGCTGAAACTCGAGTGATGAAGGTGGTAATGATTGTGGCCATGTAAACTGCTACTGTGACTGTGATTGAGAGCAGCAGCAGCGCTGGTAGTGGTTGTATTGTTATTCGTTCTCAATCGGGAGAACAGTTTCCTCTTCACCCTCATCATGATAAGCATGCTGAGGGCGAAACCGGAAATGAGAGTGACTAGGATCAATACCCAAAACGTCCAACTTCGACTGATTATCTCCCATTCGTCACACGGTTTCTGTGGGTTGTACCGGAACTTGTAGTCACGGAACATGGGGAAGAAAAAGTTCCAAAAGAGCATTCTGCATTAATAAAAATAAATAATGAAGATAAGATGCGATTAACTCGTCAGAAAAATGAGAGTTTTAGAACTTTATTTATTCTATTTAAATTGAAAATGAAGAAGTTGAGACAGGAAAATCGTCGAGTCTTTTTTAAAAGTGGTAAATTATTTATGGTGTCATAAAATCGTTTTACATAGGGAATGAAGTCAATGGTTTTTTCGTTCCAGTTCATTATGTACTTCTCTGGATGTTTGGTTTTGTATTTCATGCTCGTTCTCAATGCGGGGGATATGCAGAAAAATGTGGTAAAAATTATCAAATCCCGATATAAACTTTGAATAAAGATAAAATCAATGCTGAAATTGAATAATATGTTGAATTTGATGAAAATCAGCTTGGGAGGGAAAAAGAAAGTGACATAAACTTACATTTCGATAATGAATGTAACTCTATGCTCTAGTTTTAAACGGTTTCCTCTCAATTCAAGCAACAAGGTTTTTTGCTTGCGTGCTACCAATTCATCCGTTGCATAAAGATGACGTAGGTAGGCCGTTTCACAAATGATAAATGAGCTATTACCCGGAGGGTGAAAAAAGCACATGAGAGAAAAAAAACGAAAAAAGTAAATGCGATGCGTGAGTATGTACTCTGTTCTGTTCCATATATCTTTATCTGTATTTGACATGGGAGCGATGTTTACACATAATAAACCAAACCAGGAAGAAAAAAAATAATACGATGGACTTGAGTAGGGAAGGAAAGGGAAAATAGAGAAAAAAGCCGTTAATCTACTCCTGCCTCTTTCAGACTTCCATAAAAAGTGATTTACTGTGAAAAGATTGAATACGAAGATAAAGGTGAATATTATTATACATATTTTTTCCTAAGGAGAATAAGATGAGACTGAGGAAGTGTGCATTAACGCAGGATTCATAAGATGCTCGAAAAAAGGAAGGTTGAGAGACTTTGGAGAAAATGGCGCAGTTAAACAGAAGGTGAACAAAAAGGTAACAAACCATTGGACTCCCAGCGGGAGCGTGTGTGCGTGAGTTCAGTAGTCCAGTGCAATAATTTTACTTTTGCTTAACAAGTACAGTCAAAACTGGATGATTCAATGAAAAAGTGGATGATTTTCGACGACCAGCATTCATAAATTATTTTTTAAGAAATGAACTCTGTTACAGCTTAAAACTGATTAATCCTGATAATCAGATAAAATAATTTAAAAGAAATCGGACCGTTAAAAGTTGCATTACCTGTCCGTTAAGAAATATTTACTCATGTGCGCCTTCAGTCCAAGCACTGCAAAATCCTGGTTGTACTCCGTATAATTGGTCCATGTGAATTTCAGTACGTTCTTTTCTGTTTTATTCGGAGTTGGACTAGGGTTCCTAAAACATATCAAATTTCATTTCATGAGTCATATTAAGAGAATCTCAACTCACATTATTATTACTTCTTAGTTTTATCTGACTGACTGGACAGAACTAGTAGCTTGTGAGTCATACATAAACATATGTGTGCATACTGAAATGATTTAACGGGGTAGTATGGCATAACGTTTCTTCTCGATTCCTGACATTCATCTTTCATCCAGCAAGTCTGATATCACATTTCCAAGTTTGAAAAGAAAGTCTACTTTAATAATTATAAAAGTGGTCGTTTCTTACCCGTATCGAACAAAGTTTCCCCAAATTCTCATCATGAAATCACTCATCTTTTTGTCATCAAACGACCTCAAATGGTTGCTGTAATTCATATATGCTTCCCCAAAAATGAATTGAAGTTCGCTCTCGTGGTACGCCCCTATAAATGAAAATAGAAAAAAAGATTTAGTTTAGAACTTTAAAAAAATCATGAATACCAAACCAAACAGGAAGCAAAAGGCAGAGTTGCAGGTGTGCACTCAAAGCGATGAGAAGACATACGTCATGTTAGTTATAACTAACACAGGCTCTGTTCTACTCTCTTGATTTTTATTATTTTATTCCCATCAAATCAAATGCTGTATAATTCCTTAATATGAGCTTCCGTTGAGATAGGCCAAAACCAATTGGAGCCTGTGAGAAAAATATCTAACCATTTTTTATCGTTATACCCCAGCAGATCTTCTACCACAACCAAAACGGTTTTTTTATCTGTCGACAGAATCAAGAATCACAGCAACTTATCTTGAGACAAGATAAGTTACGCGGCGGTTCGTCTACCTCCGTCTTGTCATCGTATTAGCCAAAAATACGGGAAAATGCCCGCAGCTATTCCATCTTGTAGGAAGATTTGAATTGCAATGTCTTGGTTTTTTTGTTTAGATTCGTCATGTCCTCAAGGCAAGACCATCACCACAATTTCCCATTTCCTTTCTGGATGAATTGACTTTTTCCAAAACAGAAGAAGTACTGGTGAAGTTATTTGTAAAAGAAGCAGGAAACCCTCTTTTCTGAGCATAGATTCCAACTCAATTCTTTTGAGAAATACCGGATGGAGGATGAACAGCAAAATGAAACATTTTTCATAGAAATGTAACCTTTCATACAAATTCGAACCGGCCCAATATATTCAAGGAAGGAGTGAAGTTTTCGTGAAAAATGGTTAAAATAAACCGCTTTTTTTGTTTTTAACATTTTTATGCAAAACGACGACAGTCACTTTAAACCATATAACATATAACGCATACCTTTCTTACAACTTATAAGGAAATGGGGGAGTAATATTCGCAAACATGATGAATGAAACGCATATGGGTTTCGTTTTGCCTGCTTCATGGGATTTGCATCAGGATTCTGATGCATTTTAATGCAAACCTAATACAATAGTTTCACTTTTTCTTTTTCTTTGTTCCCTTTTAAAGCTTGAGGAGAAAAGTGTGCAAACGAAAGGAGAAAAGCGTTTAGCATATAAATCTATTTATGTATTTCTCACCAATCCACTCCTGCCTATTCATTTTAACATCATCCACGCTGAAATAGGTAAATTCATAAAAGTACACCGGCTTCGTGTTGAATTTCTCCAGCATGTTAATTTCTCTGACACATGGCGCCTTCAATCCTACGTCAGATATGAACTAAAAATTTGCAAAAACAGTGGGATTCTTGTCAACTAAATTCCCATAAACAAGAATGGAAAAATACGATTATAAAAATAGGATAGTCTTACGTCACTGATCGAGAGCGTTTTTCCAAAAGTGTCGTTTTCCGTGGCACCATTTCTGTACAGGTACTGGACAGACACGGAATGTATCATGGCTGCAACATTTGCTGGTGTTACTGTAGGGAGACCCTCCATCAAGCTAACCATATCCACTTGTACGAACGAGCGAAGATCCTTCATCTTTGTTGTTGGACCAACTAAAACATTTTGCATGGGAAAAAACAAAACAAATATGTATGTCAAACAAACTTTGCTAATCAATATCTCTTTTCAATGAATCCTTCTCCTCCTGGTTATATTTACAAAAATATAGGTATAAAAACCTTGAGCTGTTATGAACTTACATTTTGTAAACCAAATTGTGACTTCATCTTTTGTAAAACCAGCCAGGACTGGGACGGGATGGAATGCCCGAGATCGAATAATAGCTTCAGGGTGATCCATTAGAAACTTTCCTCCGTATTTTCCATCAATCACAGTTGCATACGCTAAGCTCAAGCCATCTTCCAATTTTGCATGCTGAAAGATGAAATTTTAAAAAATTCATTGTTATTATTTTTTTCTCAAAATTCAAAATGCATTGTATCTATTTTCGTGTCCTTTAGGCTAATAATTCTTAAGATAATAAGCCAAACAAACTTTTCCTGAAAAAGACTACGACGGGAACCGTATATCGGTGCCATCATCCTAACAAAGGGAAACATTTAATTTCCCTGAATCCACTCCATTCCTGCCTTGGGACAGGGACAGGTTTGAAAAGAAATGGACGGGGCTTTCGAATGGATTAAATCAGGAAGACGAGTTCTTGCGTGTATTGTACTCAAACTTCCTTTGTTTTTCAAGTTTTCCAATCGAAGCTTCGAGTAGCTTTTCAAGAGAAGTAACAAAAGAGCTTAGGAAAACATCCTCTTTTTACTTAATTAATTTCATACAATAGTCGCTCGGTCCTGTCCTCTCAACTCTCCACTTCTTCTTTTATAATTATTGCGGCTTTGGGAAACTTTTTGTTGTAGCTTCCAGTCCTACTTACTTAGTTTGCCCTAGACCTGGATGGAGTTGAGTACAAGCACGACAACGATAAATGTTGTTGGAAGGAAGGATTGGAAAACTCAAAACATGATACAAAGTAGAAAGGGAAGCTAATTAGAGGCCTTAAGTCAAGATGGTGCCTTTGAAAACAAGATGTTGATTCAAAATCAGATTGAAGTTGAAGTGAGTTGAAACACATATCTAATTATCTTAATTAAGAACGTTAATTATGCACCGGATCACAAAATACTTTTCCTTACTTTCATTATAGTCTCAGGAGTAAAGTTCCTTATGCATTCTACCATATCCGTGGTTGGTTCTGTGGGGCAGCCAAGTTTGGATGCCAAGTCTTCTGCGTGCTTCTTTGGTGAAAGTTGTACAGCCCATGGCGCTCCTGAGCACCCAGACTGGACGGTTATTCCAACAAATTTTCCTAAGACGGAATCAAAGGAAATTAAGGATTTTGAATTTGATGCATCTGGATTACACGCAAGGCAAATACCATACAAATTAAAGTCTAGAATGATAGAGGAAGCAAAAATTGATCGACGTTTGGCTTAAGTTATGACAGCCTCATGATCAACGTGCGTTCTACTGTGGTAATTGATGTCAGTGCCTTTAAACTTCAAAGAATCATTATAGGGGGAATAAGAATGGCCGTAATTAGTTACGATACACTACAGATTACTTACAATGTTACAACTCTATAATGCAACTTATTTTGTCACTCGAGACTGGAGGTAATCTCAAAGGGGCAATATGATATGATAATGAATTCTTAATTCCTTTACCTTTTGACAAGTCCGAAAACATGTGGAACATGACGCTAGCTGCACCAGCACTATTCCCAACCAACGTAATCCTATTCGGATCTCCACCAAAGTCACGGATGTTGTTGTAGACCCAATCGAGAGCCATGGCCTGGTCCAAAAGACCATAATTTCCAGTTGCCGCTTGGTCTTCAGTGGAGAGAAAGCCTGGAAATTGGGACAGGACAACAACCTCTTCACATAAAATTCCACAATCATTATTAACAATAATAACAATCCATGCTTCAGGGCAAGAAAAATTCCAGTGTAGTACTCCAAACTCCTTTAGTTTACTACAAAAGCAATTATGGACCAAAACATTCCATGATTTATAATATGACCAGGTTCGTATGTGGGCAATTTGAAAAAACGCAATAAAATAACATTGGCCTAATGAGCACTTTACCTGTTTACGATTTTCCCTTTAGAGGAGCTCAGAGCTCAAAGGACAATAACATTTGCTTACGATAGATTATTATGAAACGGTGTTATTATCACATTAATTTAATTTTCCTTATGCTCATGCTCCTAGCGTTTTTCCTAATATTGCACTGTTCCTCATTTCACGGTTGAAGAAACTTTGACTTGACTTATTGTTCCGAGTTGCGAGTTAGTTGGTGAGCGCATTTTACAAAACAGGAGTAATTAGAAACGGGCTTTGATTTAATACGAAGAAATATGTAATAAATTCTGTACTGTAATCTTTGTCCGGAATTTTTCCTCTTTTTTCTTCAACATTTTTTCCTTGCAAATTGTATTTAGGTTTTTGCACACAAAAGTTATTACATTTCTTTTTCAAAAAGTTCATGAAGAAAGGGAGCCAGCTGCGGCTAGAGTGCGCATTCATGTGTAAAAATCCCGAATTCTTAAAATCAAAAGCATAAAAATCTGAAAATATTAAAGTTGTTACACCGTAGAAAAGGCGACAATTAAAGGAAAAAGAAAGCATATATAGTAATGAAGCAAAATGTATGTACGTGCATATTTTCTGTTCTAAGGAAATATTCAAGCCACAACTCAACAATGTCGGTTTCGGTTACCCCTTTTTTGGTAACCCATCGCCGCGCGCCGGAGTCAGAGTTGTTTGCTTTGCTTCCTCCAAAGCAGAATTTTTTTCAAAGAAATATTGTAAGAAAAGAGCCGAAAGACTTGGTTTGGTTTTGGCTTGATTGTTTACTGGAATAGAAACAAGTCTCCTGCTTCTTCAAAATTCCTTCCTTCTTTTGAAAAAGAAAAGCATGGATGGCTTTTAATCTCCAAGAAGAAGAAACACTCAAGTCATTCCGTAAAGGATTTATGGGCTGTGGCTACAAACTACCTATATGAAGCACTCGCAACTCCACTCCCTCTTCGTCCTCTGTCCTGTCTCAATTGCATGGTTTACGGGTGGCCCGGAGCTACTCAAAGTCATTTTGTTCAGTGGAATTTAGAATTCTTCTTCCTTTTTCCTCACTTCAAAAGGTGGACAGATGTTTCTAATGTCACGTCGGACCAGGGAAATGCAGAGATAATTATGTCGATGTGTACATAATGGAATACTAAATGGTCTTCATGTGCAATATGCATGGAAAAATGGAAGTTATGGCCAATTATAAATCATGGAGAATGAGAATTTTTTTTGAAAAATAAGAAAAAAGATTTTAAAAAACAATATTTGGGGTAAAGAAAGACTAAGACTTACCAAGGGGTCCCAATCGATAGTTAAAAGTGACTATAATCATGTTTTCAACCGAAGCCAGGACTTGGCCTGGGTAGAGTCTTCCTGCATTCATGTAATAGCTTCCACCATGGATAAAAAAGAAAACTGGCAGTGTCGGTTCTGTGGGCACAGTTAGCTGCGCTTTCTGTAGAAGAAAAAAATTGAAAATGACATAGGAGCTTTAAAGATGTAGATGCAATCGAAAAATGTAAAGGTGACAAATCGGTTTAGATTAGACTCAATTTTTTTGGTAAGATATTGACAAGGCTAAGTTGGGATGGTCAAGATTGGGAAATCCGATTAGTCATCGGAAGTTTTTGAACTTGATACAGATTAAAGTTATTCGACTTTGACATTGTGAGAACACGTTTTCATCTTAGCTATACATAACTTTTTTACGTAGCATTTACTACAGAGATATCAAATGCTCAGACTTTTGGAGTTAAAATCCACCTGCGTGGCTTTCAAAGTGCATTTATGTTACGTTACAGATTGCGTTTTACAGAGTAACTTTCCAACCAAATTTTCTGAATCCTCAGTAAATTTTGTCCATTAGTTCCGTTATTACCTAGAATACTATCGGGGAAACCTCATGAGATGTACTGGGAAAGGAGATATGAAGTATGTGAGATTTTCGGCATAGGCGTAGTTTATTAATCCAGTGTCATCTATGCTTCATATGTATGGTAATACTGGTATGCATATAAATAAAATTAGATTGTAAAGAATTTTCCAACAAACTACTTATGTTCCGTTAAAAACATTTTAATCGCCCGCTGCCCTTGACGCTACTGGTGCTATTAGCTTTTGTAGCAATGGTACACTGAATATGGGGATGTATAGGATTGTCCGCAGACTGTCATAGAATTACATAGTAAAGCAATTAAGGGAACATAAAGCATGTGACAATTAGATGACACTGCAAAATACGCTACAAATTACCTCATACTTGTTTTCACTTGATGAACTTTTCTGGCTAGTTAAAAAATTTTAAAAGATTTTCCCAAATATACATTTGCCCTTCAAATTCATAGCTATCTCTGATCTTTAATATTTTACAACAGATTTATGGTTTGATTTCATATATGCTCGTGCTTTGAACACACGAAACACAAACCTTATTTCCTATCTTACTTACAGCGGGGAATTCCTCGAAAGTCTAAATAATTTGACAGCTCAATTGGATTTTTTAACATGCCATGCCCCCATCGTGTCTTGTTACAAACAAAATATCTTCTTGCCAAAAAAAATTGTGTGAAGTGAAGTGATGCCTTTTGAAAAGATGAAACTCTTGGGTAAGTAACAGGTATCGAAACGCCACCAGAGGCAGATGCAGAAACATATTCACACTTATCTATCAGTTTACTATAATCTCAGCACGTCAACATAATTCGATGATCGACATGAGTATCATGCCTTCCCAACAGCTTTATAACCTGTCATAAAAATCATATGCCAAAAAGTGCTGCACACATCATCATCAAGATCAAGAAGAAGAAGTAGATCAAACTCATATTATCCATCCATCAAGGAAAGAATTCACAATGTTTTCGGTGCCAAAATTCGCATTAAATTCTAACAACATAGAATTAACTATAAGAGTGTTCCTCGGGTCTTTAAAAGAAATCCCATTGCACCCATCTCAAGAAACTATGTGAAAGGAATTTTTTAAATCTGCTAAAAATAGTCCATTCTTCCTCAGGCAAAATATTCAAATTTTTTGTTACAAAGTAAAATGAAATATTCACGAGGAGAAAAAATGTGCCGTTTTCCCTCGACTGCCAATAAACAGCTCTTACTCGACTAGCTGAAAAGTGTTTCCTATACTCTCAACCAAGTCAGACGAGAATGGCTGGACCGTTTTTTCTTAAGACGAGTATGAACATGATTTTGGGATTATTTCAGCAACTTTTTGCACTCAGGCATAAGAGAGATCCAAGCATAAAAAAGGGAAACAACTAAACGACATGCATGACCATGCAGACAAGCTAAAAAAAGAGAAATAATATGAGTGAAGTGAAAGCAAAGTCAGCGCGTTTTTGCATTACAAAAGAAATCAGGGAGATGCATTTCTTCCTTTTACACTTCTTTTTGTGGTTTCGTTGGCCTGAGTTTTCTCACAATGATTTTCCCCTTACCATTCCTTTTAGAAAGGAAACAAGGAAAGTGAGTGTCATTCTACAGAATACTCTCCAAGGCAAAGTGTTTATTCAACCGTAATCTCAATCTCATCTTTCATTCATTCTCTTTTACACCAACTGCGTCTACCACTACCATTTTACTGATTTTCTTTCTTGAAACTGAAGAATAGTGTTTAACAATAAGGCACATTTTAGCTTGTGAGTTGCAAGTTGTTTCCATTCTATCCAGGGTAATAATATGAGCTTGAAAATAACAAAACACATGCGAGATGGGAATATTCTTGGGGGCTTTGGTGGACTTTATGGCTTGACTTTTACCCAGCGTTTTTGAAGATTATGTTTTGGTGGACTTTGTCGACTATAACCACTCATTTTACTCATCTATACTCTTTACTCTTTCAGCATTTAAACTATTTCTTAATTTTAGTACGGCCAATGATAAATACAGTCAAGTGGGTGTTTCTGGTCTTGGGATGGGAACTTGGGTTTTGGGTACTTTAGAGCCATAGTCATCTCTGGAGAAGTATACATATTTGGAGCATCTAAAATGTAAAGACTGGGAAATCAGATCCAACCAAACTGAAACAAAACTGCAAGGCAAGCAAAGCGCTTTGGACCGAACTTAAAGATTTTTGTTTTGACAGGGTTTGGGGTTGTTGGCTGCTTCTCTGCTCTCAACCTGTTCGTGACTTGAATTAGATAGCGAGACGATGGAAGAAAGGGTGTTTTAAATCTGACGTTATATTGTTATTCCCTGCATATTATGATGGTCATAGAAAAAGGAAAGATTCTCTTTAAGATATTCTGAAGAAGGCGCAACAGATATTTATGAAGGGAATCTGGTTCTAGTCGAAGAAATATGATGTTTAAATCTCGAATTCTAAAACGGAATCTACTCATGCAGTGGGCAATATTTTTGTTGCAGATGAGTGAACTCTGATTTCTTTGTACGGTTTGATGACTTAATCTTCGAAATAATGACTTTGCATTCAAGCCGAAATTGGAACAATGTTGTGTGACAGGTCCTGTACTGGAGGTAGGTAAAACACAAAGAAACTAATCGGATGATACATAATTGCATCAAGCAAACCTGCTTCTATTTTGAAAATTAATTATTGTCTGGAAAAATCTATTGTCAGCATAAATACAGAAAGTTCCACCAGTCATAGGCATAATTTTTCATGCAATTTCTCCTCAATGGCCTTTTTAGCACTGGGGAACGCAAACTAGAACACATTCCAGAAGCAAGAATGATAAACTGCGGGATTATATATGCATCAAAGGCAATTCTGTTTTGTAAGGTTTTATTTCTTCGGCAAATTCTCATTTTTTACGCTTGACTGGCAGAACTTTCTAGAAAGAAAGAGAGGAGGGCATGGTCACAGTCGTAATTGCTTTTTTGCGCTTTTTGTATGGCTTTAGATTGAAAGTAAAGTAGGTAAGTCGGTTTGTTTGAAGACAGGCAATATGCATAGAGAGTATAAAATCATTCCATTTCCTTCCTGTTCATTTTCAATGTCCATTCCAAATCATCAGTCTATGTCCGATCTTGTCTCATTCATTTCAGATATTGCTTATGAAGCTATAAAATTATAACACAAAAACACAATATGTGTCAGTTGTTTTTTTAGATGTTTTTTTTTAATTTGAAAATCAAACAATATTTCTGGTTGCTTACTCAATTTCAAGTTTCATAAGTGCATTAAGTCGGAATTAGAAATAGTGCGCGGATATGAAAAATGAAAAGGGCTTGATTTGGACCTCTATGACGCATGTATATTTATCGACTGCAAATAACACCTTGCAAATATATGTTCCGTTAGTGTTTCTGCAGCATAAACTTGAATCAAGCACAAGTCTATAATCCAATTAGCTCGTGAAGCCAGCAACGCAACGCAATCTGCTAGTAAATTGGCAATTTTCACAACTAATCATAGAATTGACACAAGTGATGGAGATGGTTGCTGGAAAGATGGACTAACTTGGTATGGCGGGCTCGCTCATAGGTTCGTCGCCCATTTCCTTGGATACCCTATCGTTCATGGAATGGAGTGGAACGGAGGGAACAAGCACATAATATAGATATCTAGATTGATACATGGAAATGAACGGGAGAAAACATTGTCGATGAATTTATGAAGAAGCACGTAACATGAAGTACCTAATCCAAATCCAATTTCTCCACTCTACTCTTCCTCTTCTTCCTCAAGTGCAAAAAAAGAGGATGATTGGGATGGGATGATGAGAAGAACATGAAATATGGAAATCTTAAGTGGTTCAAGTGGAGCAGAGAGGGAACTAGGATTCAATTGCACTTCATGCCACTGGCGGAACTGTAGCGGCAGTTTTTTTATCTACAGGGAAAATGAGTGCAAGAGCTAAATAAATTGAATTTTATGGCGCAACAATAACTACTCCAGTGAAAATGGGATAATGAGCGTGTTCTACTCAGGTAGTGCTTGGCTCACACGCTTAAACAATCCCACTTCTAGTCTTTTCTCTTTCCCCGAGAGAAATTGAAGGAAGGAAAACGGCCTTGCAAAATGTCACAAGTGGAGTAAAAGGGTTTAATTTTACACAACTTGGATTATTTATCGGCCTTTTACCTTCATATACTGTGATTCAATTCGATCTGTTACTTCATTGGGTTTTCAAAATTCGATCAGATTGCAATTCTGGAATCACATTTGTACGCACAACGAGAAAACACTCCAGACTCAGAACAAACTACCTAAGTATGTTGAAGAGTATAGGTCTGTAGGCCAATCATGTTTCTTTGTTGGAACAGATAGATGTACTTGAAATTTTTCCTCGAGTTATAAATGAGGTATACAAAAATTAACCTGGCCAGTACTTATGTACGTAGGTACTTGGTATGTCTGTAAAATTCGTTTTTGATTCTGGTTGTGTCACAATTGTTTGCATCACTTTTCATTTCGAAATCATATCATAATAAGTATACCCCATCGATGTTCTCTCATTGTTTTAACTAATGTAAAAAAATGACAAATCTAAATATCAGATGACAGCAAAAGAAGTTTAAAGACAGTATGACACCAACATTTCAAATCAGGTTGAATGGGGTGACAAAAGAAGTGCGTCAATGCGTCATGTCGTGTGATATTGGCTTCGGTAATAATAACATTTCACATTTGCTTTAGACAATTTCCACATAAAATACTAAGCCTTTCTTTTGACATGTTCTAATATGGGGTTTATGTATTGACACTTTAGCGTAGCTAAACTCACAGTGTAGCGTGGCATTCCTAACAATTAGATTTGTGTGAAATATTTATCTGAAAAATAAATTGAATTGTTGGTAGTGTGCCGGTGTCATCCTTTTTCACCATGAAAGGCATATTCAACCATGTCATATCATAATCATTGCCATCACACTTTCAACCTTCAATTCCATCCCATACGACTACGTTGAATGAAGAGTGTCAAGTTTGTTTCCGTATGCGAGGCAGCAGACATATTTCTGGATTCGTGATGAAGTGTTATTTTTGTACTGGTTGCGTTATCCATGTTTTACTTTCTTGTCATAGATTATAAATATATGTTAGCTCAGCCTCTTGAATTTCATATCCGTGCATCCTCACTTACATACAGCTTTAAGTACTTCCCCATGAGTTTACTCCAGACAGACGTACGTACTTGTCATTGTTTGGAGCACAAAACTAAAAAAAATACCTAAAGCTTGGATTGTCATGAAACTGAATTTGGAATTCATAAAAGTGAAAAAGGACTTCTTTTTGTTGAGTAAGTAAAAGTAATGGCCAGTCTAGGCCAGAGGAACTGACAATGGGAGAAAATACATAATAGGTATATTATTTCCACTTAACTTCAGTCATTACAGCGACGAAAGGAAAATAAAGGATTTTTTTGAGTGGAGACGACGTTTTTTCGGGGCAACGTGCCCTTCGTTATTTTTTTCTGAAAAGAAGATTTGATTCTCTAGAGGAGAAGAAAGGATGCATGACAATGATGACAATTTAATTATCTTTCTACGTTTGGCTTTGATAAAAAGGATTAGTTTACCATACATACATGACGAAAAGGACATAAGTTCTACATGACATGAATTTACCTCCTCGCGTTTACTATGTATAACAATGAAAATAACACAAAACGTTTATTTTTTCAGAGAATTGTTTTGGCTAACAATTTAAGAGAAAAAATGTTTTTCCTTTCCAAACGAGAAAATTGTGGTCACATGGGCTGACAAGGACACGTTGGACCCCTTTGGATTCCAAAACGGAAATAATTTATAAGATTTACACAAAGAGATATAACCTTCCTTCCCGCGTGCCTTGATTTGGCTGCTATTGCATTTCATAGCAAAATACGACTGAAGTTAGAGTAATACAAGAGTCATTAGATACTGTAAATTGACACAATTATCAAAAACTTGGAAAAATGAAATTGAGGTTTGCTTCATTTGGGCCAAGGATTTTAGGAAACAAGAAATTCTTCAGAAAATATTGTAAAAACATTTTTTCATGTTGATTTTTTGGTAAATAATATTTTAACAAGCGTTTTTTACTAAACTTTCTGTAATAATTTATCAAGTATCTCTCACCACTGTTTGCAAAATCCTTGCACCGGATAAATATTTTTTCTCTTGGAAAATAGATGTGAAATGATAAAATGCTGTTTACTTTTACCACGGGACATTTGCACTTGTCACGTTGCGACAAAGTATATAGTTTAAATTAAAGGCTAGATATGACTAGATAAGAACAATTTAGATGCTTCCCGCTTGAAGCTATTACAAAATTTTGATGAAAGGTTTCGAAGAAATAGATAACAAAATACAGATCAAGTATCAAGTGAGTATTTAGTGATGATTATGATCATTATTCATAAAAGCGAAGAGGAAAGCTTCGTTATGCTTTAGTACAGACTAAGAGGGGAGAATGTGACAAAGTACTTGTATAAAAACATGAAAAAGCTGATAAAATTTATGGGTTTATGAAGACAACCCATCTCAAGATTGCGAGAGAGATGAAAAACATCATAAAACCGAAGAAGATTTTGAATACCTCCTTTCACATTTTCCATTTCTTTAAGAACCATGATGGCATGCGATTATAGATCCTATTTACTTAAATGTCGTTACAATCTTGCGTTCCCTCATCCTGATTGCAAAAATTGCACCGGGACCTCTCAAGAAAGTGAAGTATTTTTTTAAGAAACTCAGTTAATTTATCGCTTCGCGGAAGTAAAAAGTGCAATGGCACAAAAACAGAATTTTGAAGAACGATCTCAAGTTCATTGGACGATATTTATAATGATTTTTACTTCTTCGAAATTGCAAAAATATTTACAACTTTTAATTGTAGCAAATATGACGTCGATGGGAATGCCCTAAGAAAAGTCGCAATCTAAAGCATATCAAGATATTTATTGAGAACGAGTGGAAATTTACGTAAAAAGGACTTACCAAAGGAACGTAAATATTCATAGTGAGGCAATCTTCGCTCATGTTGTAATTGTCCAGCTTCCTTTTCCTGACTGTGACCCGGCTGTTTCGCAAGTAAAGAACATCCCAAATCTTTTGTTCCGCTGGTTGAATACAAATTGGACCAAAGTCCGTGGCGTTGAAAACCTCATCCTCATTTTTCGTCAGGGATCGTAATGCCATCGGAGGCTGCAAAACATTTTAAACTGATTAATTTATTTGATCTCATTTTCTCAACAACAAATTCATATAGCACGACTACTACTTTGAAATTGAGCCTAACTTGTCTACGATTTCTCTTGAACTTTTCAATTCCGATTCCGAAACTTGAAAGGTGAAGAGTTTCTGTTTCGTAAAACTTTTCTTTTTGTTTTTTTCCCAAAACAAAAGCCGGTAGTATCAAATGAAAAGGGGCCAAGTGGGAAGAAATTCCCTACAAAGCTATCATTAATTCAGATCAGGTTTCTCCATCGGATTGATTTATTATTCGCAAGAGTGAACCACCAAAATATGATGTAGGTTTTACTCATGATAGTGGTGTGATTGAGTGTGTGCGAACTACCTCTTTTTGCGCTATATGTATTTTTTCTGCTTTACCGCATCCACTTTCTCCTCTCAGACGCGTATTTAAGTATTAACCCGTCCCAGGAGACTACATTTTTTATGATACGGGTATTTCACTTTTCATCTCTTTTTAATGGAAAGTTCACCTCCTGAGAATAAAAATTGTGTGAAAAAAATATGCCAACACGGTTATTCACTTTTCTTCTGCGTCCCGGACTACAGTAAAGAAGGAACTTCCCATTTTTGACGCGTTTTTTTTTCTTTTCCGCACCTTTCTTTTTGTAGAAGTAAACGAATTTTGATGTGATGTCAAAAGGTCCTGTTTATAGGGTATGCAAACATTTTTGGCATTTGGCTTATCCAAGTCACATGGGTATCATTTCATTTCAATACCATTTAACCAGCGGAAGAGTATTTAAAACACATGCGCCGTATCCTAAACTTTCCAAATTTGTTTTTTGCAGTTACTTTCATGCCAAAAAAATTGTACAAAAATGGAAATAAAATTAATTTGCATTAGCTGAACTGGAAATGACATGATATGGTCTCAAAATAAAATGATTTTATCTTCTACTTCAAATACGCAAAAAACAGCAGGAAATGTTTTGCGCGCACTTTGCCCGCTCCTGGGCAAATCATAATAATCATTTGGAAACATAACTGTT